>OX393571.1:18865378-18951863 GCA_947652115.1 Blastomussa wellsi
TAAATCAGAACAGTCTTTGCCAGAAACAGAGAGGTAATGAACAATTTGATGGCTAGAATATTCTATACAATTATCTGTTACTCTGAGAAAATGTGAACAGGTCTCAGATAACCAAAAATATTTATATTTACATGTATTACAATTTTTTATAGATCACAACTGGCACATCTTAAGTAAAATTATGTTACGGAACATTTCCTTTACAGTTTTTGTGCCGGTTAGAACTCTTGTTACCTCTAATAGCTTTTGATACTATTTCCCTTACATTCAACTTAACTACTAACAAAACATCAATCTATAGGATGAAATGTTTCAGCATTGAAAGATGTTTAGAAAGAATAAAATTACAAAAATGTACATGTACTTACCCTCCTTGGCATGGACAAAATGCACCATGTATTGCACCATTACTTTTTAATATCATGATACCATCATAGCTGTCCTTTCCGGATCCTGTCTTTGATCTTTCCGTTGGTTGAACCTGATACTTTACCAAGACAACAGACTTGTCAGGAACTTTGTGGACTTGTAGGTCCAGCACATGACCATCTTTGAACAGTTTATAACCCGTAAGGCTTTTAAAAGACTTTAAGTTTTCTTCAGAGTACTCGTCCGTCTTTCCCAGAAGATAGTTACATATATCTGGAAATGTGACTTCTGGAAATAGTGAGAGGTTCCTACTCCAGTTCGATTTCAATATGGACGCTGGGTCTGGCAAAACACCCTCATCTGTGGCAAGTAATTCGGCCATTATGACATTTTCAGTTTCGCTTTCCCCTTCATGCTCAGACACTTTCGCGAGCTTCATTGAATGAGCATTTACCGCCAGCTCAACCAACTCGGCCTTTCTTTTACCCTTTCCTTCCGAGGATGTTTGTATACCTCTTTCTTGAAGAAAGGTTCGCAACCACGGCAACTTTTGACGCTGAAAGAATTGTAGGTTTCTCTCACCTTGTTCTTCCGACATGGCCATGTCCACGATGATTATTTAGATTTTCTTTGAACTCGAAGAAACTACGATTTTATGTCGAAAAGACGATACTGATCCAAGAAAGCAACTCGAAGACTAGAAGATATAACCACCCAAAGCTCGATTCGAATGAATTTTGTTCCCCGGAGCCTCGCTTCGGTGTTAAGTTTTCGTCACCAGTCTCTCACGCTGAAATATATCGAAATTGGGCTATTTATCATACTGTGTTTTTTCCCATAGATGTAATTACATTTGAAGAGTACACAGGTCAACCAGAAGGTGCTTTAACAAATAGCCACTCACCCAGCTTAAATTCAGTCAAGCATCCATCAGGTATTTAATAAGTAATACATCCAAGATGAGAGAGTGTTTCATCACATTTCCAAATACCAAAAAGAGAGTATACTGGAGTATTTTAGCAAACTTCTTCCAGGTGTTTGGAAATGAGATGGAGTACTCCTTTTCATTTTTGTTTCACACTGTATATCTTCTCTGTTGAAACTGTAACCATGGTGAAAACAGAGAAATAAAATTTAGTAAATGTGCATCTTTGTTGATTAAGATTATGATCCAAATGAATGAAAAACAATTCATTAAAAGCCTTTCCATCATATGCCCTTACATGCAAGGTCTATGCAGCACACCATATGAATACTCAATTTGTCATGCACTGCAGGCCACTGTAGAAAATCATTGACTAGATAAAACAACTGCACAAGAAAATCATGAGAAGATGAAGGGGGCACTGTGGAGGTGACAATTGCCCAAGGACACAATAGTGAGCTAGTGAAACTGGTGATCCCCATGACTGCTTTCACTGTAGGTCAAGTAGTGTTGGAGCATTTTATATTTTAGGAACATGGTTAACAGGGTGATACTTATAACCTAATGTTTTATGAATTGTAGGGTTTCCAATTACATTAAAGAGAATAGAAAAAAAGAAAAAGAAGAAGAAAGCTAAGAAGGAAAAGGCTCAAAATGGTCCGGCGTAAGTTCAGTTTTACAAGAAACAATTTAGTGCTTCATTGCATTGACGTCAAAATCTTCTGACAAAAGGTTTGTTTTATCATTAGTGACTCACCATCAAGTGAAGGTGGAGATGCAGTAAGTACATTTCTCTCAATGTAATTCTTGAGAATTTGTTGGTGCATCAAATGCCATCTTTTGATATTTTGATTTCATCTTTTTGTTTGACATTGCTGTGGTATTAGTAAGGATGAATTAGGTATCTTGCCCCTCTTGAAACAGTAACTTGATATTTAAAAAATGAAGTATATTAAGTGTTGCGTTTGTGATTTCTTTTTTCCAGTCATCGTCATTTGAAGTAGATGAAGAAGGTTACAGAATACGACCACCTGATTCAGAAAGTATCCTTATTAATTTTACAGAATGTGTTGTTTCTAAAAAATATCCATACTCCTGTCAAGGAGAGATTTTTGGTTTGAGCCCCTCCTCCCTTTGGAAATTCTAGTTTAGGTTCATATTATCCTTCTCATAAGCCCCATCCCTGTCAGAATTTCAATTGATCCTCCAGGCATACTAACCTAAAGCTTAGTGTACATTGCCATAGATACATGACCACAGGCTTTCCCCTCTTTCTATGAATTACCACTGGCTTTTGTAGGAAGGCAACAGCTGTAATTTCAGTGCTCGCAATTAGCGGTTGCCCGAGACAACTAAAACTTTGTTCGGTCAGCCAGGTTTTAGGAAAAATAAAGGGCTGGTTGCCCGAGATTGTCCGGGATTTGCCATAAGGACAACCTGGATTTTTTTTCTAATTTCAAACACTGTAGTTTGACAGGTTTTGTTTTTGAGTTTTTCATTCTTAGTTGTGTTAGAAGGGACTTTTTCCTTAACATTGAATTAGGCACCAAGTCAGGGGGAAACAGCTCTTCATCAGATTCAGATTCAGAGGATGGTAAGTTGTTTGATTGTGGCTTATAAGGAACACTGTGTTAAGGGAAACGTGTTAAGAGAAGAACTGTAATTGCCGAATGTTTTGTCAATAGGCATGTCACAAGTGAACCTAACCCACCAAGAGCCTCCCTCCCCATAGGTCATTTAGTAGAGCACCCGAGCGGTATCTGGGAGGTCATGGGTGCAAATCCTTGTGGAGACTCTTTGTCCCACTCTTGTGACAGATAACGTTTCATCTTTATTACAAGCTTAAGGTTTTCATTCAAGTCAATCGTCAAATTTATGGCCTTAATATGTAGAGTCAGTCATAACAGGAAAAAGTAAACCTTTGAATATAAGTATATTTTGTGTAAATCACCATCTGCTTAATGACATAAGATGTTATAAACTCTCATTTGTTTGAGGTCAAATTTGCAGTGTAATTTAAACTTATTGATGATTCTTTCTTTTAAGATGAGCCACGGCGTCTGCAAGTTGTTATAAACCCAGTGGAAGGTGATAAAGTTCCACAAACAGCGTCAGTAGATGAAATAAAGAAAATTACTGGAACACTCAGTCTTTCATCACCATCTACAATGGTGAGTTATCGGTTTTTATTCTAAAGAGGCTTTCAATTATTTTACGACAAAATGGAAAACTCTCTAGCCCCTGTCTTCGTCCTCATCTTCTTCAATAGCATGCAAGTCTATTATAAGTTGTCATCATCATCAACTCCATTTCCATAGTTGGGAAATTCAGCCTTATTCTATTATACCTACCTATTATTCTAGAAAATGTACCTACCTACCTACCTATTATTTACAACTAGTAGTAATCAAAGATTAGGAGTGTGTTTGACGATTTCGATTCACTTGGCTTGATTTTGATTTGGTTTCCAGAAATTCAAGATTTCTTTAATAGTGAAATCAACATGATGATGATGAACATGATTTTTCCGATTTATTAATACAAATATAATGTTTGGAGTTTTTTGCATTGCTTGACATCGTTATTCACAAATAACAAAGTTGCAGTCAGTGTTTCGAAAACTGCAGACTGTGTATGACAAATATCATTTCTTTGTCGCCCAACAAATGTAAACAAATTAACGCAGGAAACGCACATGCAAGCTAAAATACAAAAATAAAATTCACGATTACAAAGATTGCCATGGCACCGATCAAAATCTGCTGTTGTCTATTCGCACCAGGAATTGTACAATCTTCGCTACAAGGTTCTTCTTGGATAACAATAAGGCTGATTTGAACAGTAAAACGTCACAACTCTGTACACGGACAGAAGTTGAATCTCCAATGAAAAGCAGCTGAGTTTTATAATGAGATGTGTTGCTTGGGCAAATTGCAGCATCTGTTTCCTAGAAAACACACCAGCAGTAGTCAAGCTTCTGATGTTCTGATAAGTAGCTTCAATCATCTTTGCCAGTGATAGCCCAAATAAATCAATACAACTGCAAAAAAAGTTAGACAAAATCAAAAAACACTCGAAGGAACTCGAAGGGACTCGAAAACAATGTATACAACGCAACTTACCTGAGAACACTCCGAACAAGAAAAAGCACAGTCCAAAATTCGACAGCAATTCGCAAAAGCACAGTCTACAATTCGACAACAATCTGCAAAAGCACAGTCAAGAACTTGACAATCCACCAAGACGTGAAGCAAAAACGTAAAACTTGACTCCGCTAGAAACGAAGCACAGCTACAAAGCACATGGTTGATGGAAATGACGTCAATCACCCCCTGAAAAATTTTTTGGGGTGGCCAAATTGGTGTGATACATGAATACATACATACATACATAGTCCAAAAATCTCGTTTCGACAGCATTATGAAAGCGTTCTTTGTCGAACGCAATAATATCCAGTATTATTGCAAGTCAGTCTTACTAAGGTATTGGGTTATAATTATTTGGTTAGAACATTTGAATAATTGTTTCTTTTGCTTTCCTGCAGAGAAAAAATCTTAGTTCCTCTTCTGGTAAGTTAAGAAAGTTTTATCTAATGTTGATGCATTTAAGAATAGAAACATTCTGTTGACTTTCCAAGTTGACAGCTGATTTTTTCTGTTTCCAGGTGAAGGTTTGAGGAACAGATCAAAATCTACAAGCCACTCATCCACTATGAAACTGTAAGAATTAAAATTGTTATTTTCTGTACTTATGCAAAATGTCTCTTTGCTTATTGAAATTGCTATTTTGTAAACTAAGAGGGTTTTCATGGATTTGGAGAGCAATATGTGGCTGAGAAAGTGTTTACAGCAAGGAAACTAAAAGTGTGACCATTTTAAATTAATTCATATTCATTTGTGGAGATTTAATCCAATCAGAAGCCAACTGGAAGCTGTACTTGGCTTCTGATTTGATAATGACTGCATGAAAGTTATCACACTTTTGGGCTACCAACTGTTAGTCTTTGTAAGCTGTTATTGATTTCCACCAACAACAGCAATTCCTAAGCTCAATATATTAAGAATTCTCTGTAATGCTGACCATTTATTTCTTTCAATGTTACTCTTAAAATTTGGTTTTATGTGAAGACAATACCTGCTTGTTGGTGATGTTCATTCTCATCCGTGCATTGATTTTCAATATTATAAGATTCCAGTTAGTCAAGCTACAATTATTTGTGCTGTTGTTTCTCACAGGTCACGTTCAAGTGATGATTTGTTAGACATAGATTTTAGTCAAACAAGTTTCGCTTCCAGCACTGATTCCATGGTATCTGGCTCACAACGAAATTCCCTTCAGCTGTCACAAAACAGTTGTGCTTCAAGCATAGCTGATTCTGAGCTTAAGACACAAAGCTCTGGAGATTTTAGATCATCAGCCCCAGTTTTGCCTTCTTCAAGTTTAGGTATATTCTCCTACTTTGTCTGTTGAAACTGTAAATAATTATTTACTCTTCAGCTGTACTGTCGGCTTTTCACTGGACTGGTCAGTCATTCAAGATACTTTAGCAAGGCACTGACTTTGCTGCTAGGTACAATAGTAGTGTCCTTGGAGATAAAGCTCTTCCAACATTACAATATCAACAAAGTTCCTATGATAAAAACAGGTCTCACCGAGACTCATGATTTCAGTTGCAAGGATGTCTTGCCTACACACAAGTGGACAATGCCAAATTTAGTACTGGCGGTGACCCTGTGGTGAGCATCTAATCCAGAGGGAGTAGCAATACATGATACAGGGCTGTCATTAAGTTTTGCATCACCTTTAGCCTCATTTTCCACACCCGTAGCAAACTTGTTACTTTGTGATTAAATTCTATCAACAACAGGCAATTTCACCTGTAGCACCAAGGGAAAATCAAGCATACTCAGCTGTAACAGGTGTTACGGGTCACAGCCCTTAATAACAGCCCTGCATGATACTACACATCAGAGCTGCAAATAATTTTTCTCCTGTGAAAGGACACATGTCAGAGCAAATTAAACTACATTGAGGTTGGACACCATATTACAGTACTGCTTTTTAACGTATTGTCAATCCAAAACATTGGTGTTTGCATTGGAAGTCGTAAAAATTGCCCAGACATTCTGTCTGCCGATGTTCAACTGTTACTTGCAGCTCTGATACAGATTAATGGTAAGACTCAAAATGAAGTGACAGCCTGATGTTTGACTATAATTATTACTAATTTCATGATGATCGTTTTCAACACATTAGATTCCAATGAAAACACTGAAGCAGAGTATTGTGATATCCCACCAATATTGCCTGCTAAAAAGGGAAGTGCGCTACGTGAAGAATCATCAGACTCACCTCCTCCTTTGCCAGCCAAGAAAGGATCTCTTGCAGCCACTACATTTGCAGATGACTTCTCGTTAGCTGGAGGCAAGTTTTAGTTACATTTTAATCACATGCAAATGCTACCATTCATTCTGGTGTTCGATTAAAGTTTAAATTATACCTATCAAGCAACATTGATACACATTTAAACCATCTTTTCACACTGTCCTTAGCTGTAAAATATGGCAATGCTACTTTAACCATTTTTATTTTCATTTGTCTACAGATCACGTTTCCATTTTTCATTGAATTTTAATGGCAGGGCTTACCCTTTGGACAAGCAGCTCTTAAATTTGTTTGCTTGTCCTAGCTTAGCTTATTTTTTTAATTAGTAGGTCGTTTGTCAGCTAACAAATGATTTACCTGGGGAATGGTCAATTGGACAAGTGAACAATATTTACTTACTCACAGGAAAATAATTTACTTGTCTTGGACAACCAGGTGGCATTTTTAACAAGTCCTGAATATACAAACTATTGCATGTGGCCATCTCAAATTTAACCCATAACCAAACTTTACCAAAACAAATGGTGGAAAATGAAGGACTAATTGAAAAGTTGCTTTTTTGAGATAAGTTTATCAAGTGAAATGTTTGTTGACAGCTCCTGAGACATCCTCCAGTGATACAGGAATCATGTTCCAAGCAGGAGCAAGTGATAGTGGCAACTCTTTGCTACTCCTCAAACCGCCTCCAGGCTCAGAGCTTCCCCGTTCTGCATCTGTTAGTAGTGCTTTGCCAAGACCAAGAGCACAGGTAGACAGACCTGCATTACAGAAAGTTTTGGATTGGGGTATTAGCTTCAAAGAAAGTTAAGAAGCTTTAATTTATTAAGCTATGTTAGAGTTATGTCGTGGAAACTTGAACCACATGAAGCCAGACATCAATTCAATCAGCAGCATTTAACAATGAAATGTAGTCTTCATTTGAATATGATACTGTGCCAATAAAGAAAGGTTTTTAGAATAGTCTTGTGAAAGCGGGAGGGTGCAGTGTGCTGGATTCCAGATGGAGTGGTATAGGTTTGGTCATTGTGACATGTTGCTGACTTAAAACTACTGTCAATGATAGTGTCCCTTCTGCGACCAGGAATGTATAAATGAGTACCAGGCAAATATAATGCTACCCAGGGTAACCTTGCAATGACATAACATTGCAGCCAGGGGCTGTAGAAATACTCCTAGTCACTTAATGCTATGAGAACTGTGATAAGCCTCAGTGTGATGCCGAGCCACAGCTGTACTAGACTTAAATGTAGACAGAATACCTAAATTTAGACTGAATACCTTTGTGGAAGAGTCTACATCCAGAGAATATAATTAATTTAACTGCAAAGACACTCTATTTGAATGTTACTGCTAGTACATTTGAGTGTTGAATTTTTATGTTATTCTTCTGCCTTTGTTGTTGGACCTTGTGAACATTTTCAATAATTGTTTTATTTTTCTTACTAACCAGTTTTTTTTCTCAGCCACCTCGCACTTGTGGATCATTGTTTGTTCCTGGCCAGACTGCTAAACCAACGTCAACATCATATTCAGCTGAACTATTAAGCTGCCTATCTGACTTTACACCATCAACTGTCAATGCAGTAACAACAGATTTATCCAGCAATTCACCATCAAATGAAAACAATACTGTTTCTAAACCGCCTATTGTTAGCTATATGGGCTCAACGCCAAGTACTGGTGTACAAACACTTGCCAGGGCAACAACAACGTCAGCTCTAGGAGGCTCACAAGAGAATGTAGCAGCTCTGGTGCGATCAAAAACTGTAGGTGGACTTCCCACCATGTCGAGCGTGGTGTTTGCTAAAGGGGCAGCTGGTACTGTCCTAGGCAGAAAGGATGATGGTCTTCCAATTGCCGTTGCTTTTATTGAGTCTGTCAATGCATTTTTTAGGGGGAGTGATCAGAGCAAGTAAGTATTTCATTAATTTTCTTTCACTTCATTTTCTATTTTTAGTAACAATTCTCAAGGTTTGCACATTGTGATAGAAAGAACCCCTGCAGATTCGAAAATTTAAATTGGTGGCTTGTTTCACATCTTTCACTTCCAGAGACAAAGCATTTTAATTTTTAACTCAATGTATGCAGTTCTTATCTTTGACTTTACAATGATACCCATACCTTTCCAGTCACAACTTTTCCAAACTACTTATTTTGTCGAGGATCAGGACACAACTGTGTTTACACACCTATCAACCAATGAGAGCGTGCATAGTATCTCATTTATTTTATAGAACTGGATAGTGTATGTTACAGTGTGGACACTCGAACCATGAACACCAAGGCTTTATTTTCACTTATTTTGTAGTTACTTTTTTTGTTTTTTCAGAACTAACCAATCACATCTGTGAACTGAAGCAATGGCACATACATTTTTTCTCTGTTGTGTGAAGTCACAGCACCACTTTGAAAATAATGTGGAAAAAAGGCAGAAAAAAAATGTCTTGGCTGTTGCATCAACTTGCGGCTGAGATTGGCTAGTTATGAAAAAAGTTATAAAATAAGTGAAAAAAGTACAATAAAGTGAAAATAAAGCTTTGGCATTCATGGTTCGAGTGTCTGTGCTGTAAAGCATGAACCAATTGTTAAGTGGTGTTGTTTGCTTTTCTTTGTTTTCTTTTAGTTAATAACAAACTGTGTACTCTTGGGGAGTGAAAGGGCCTTTCACTCCACAAGAGTGTTGTTAAATAAACAAAAATGACTGTTTTGGGCTGTACACGTGCCTAGTAGAAACACAATTTTGGCTAGTGAATTCTGACCATGTACTAGCCATTTGACTGTTAACTTCAAAAGTTAAGTTCGAGCCCTGGAAAGGGAATAATGTTAGGGTAAAAGAGTCATGAAGTTTGCTGTTCATTTTCAGATGTATGGTGAAAGTTACAGGTGATATAACAGTGTCATTTCCTGCCAGTGTTCTGCCACTCATTTACGATGTTGAAAATGCTCCTGTGCTTAGCTTCCTTGTACGTGGGACATCATGTCTAGAACAAATATTACCAAACAAAGCACTTATTAACAGGTGTGCTATGCATTAGTTATCCATAGATTCAAGTATAATTATCTGGCTGTGTTAATGGGGTAGCTGTGTTAAAGAGGTTCTGAGGTTCTTTAAATGAGAAAATAATTACGTGAACTTTTGTTCAGCTAAAATAAAGTGATTGTAAGTAAGGCGGCTTTGGTAAGGTTCCACAGAATAAAGCACTTAACTCTCATAGTGCTTTTCTTCATCCAGTTTTATAAATAGGTACCAGCAAATTTAATGCTGGGGGTAACCCTGCGATGGATTAGCATCCCATCCAGGGGGGGGGGGGGGGGGGGCAGAAACACTCCCAGTCACTTCATGCTATGGGAACCACAGACAAGCTCCAACATGACGGCCACCAGACTTGAATGCAGATTTAACCTTACAAACCGCGGCCTGGCCCATATGCAGACTTCACCTTTTACTTCCTGTTGAATAGTACAGTGTTCAACAGTTATCATTAACAAATGAATTTTCCTTGTATGTAGCAAAGGGCAGCTGAGTGGTGGTGACGGTGTAAGTTATGACTTCAATATGGCTTCACTGGCTGATCACCTCAAGAAACAATCTGAACAGGGAGCAAGCACTTATTACAATATTGATATAATCAAATACGAGGTACAGACAAAGCTATTAACAGCTAAAGGATAGATAAATGTTGTTTTTGTAGCGCTAAACATATATTTGTACTGTTGCTGGAAAATTATGTCATGACATTAATTGTTTTGTTTAAGAGATTTTAATTGAATATTTGCTTGGATGAAACTTTACAATTTTATGTTGTGTTTATCAAATCACTTGTACTCTTTGTGTCATCCTGTATGCTTTAGGATGTTTTGTCCTGGCAAGCAAAGTGTTAGTCTCCTACGCAGCCGTTATTAGGGGATTGCGTTACACTTGTCCCCTCTAACATCTGCTTAACCGAGGCCAACATTCCTTTCCGCCGCTTCGCCAATCAGATTTTACCTACTAAAATTCGGAAAGCCGACCTTAACCTTGACCGCCGCTTAGCCAATCAGATTTTACCAACTAAAATCCCCATGACACCTCTCCTGCCGCGAGACACGCGATGAGATGAAACCTGCCAGGGACGATTGATTTTGCTCCAAGTCAGAGATTTCTCTGGTAAATTCATTTTAGATGAAAGCAAGTTCTGAATTTGCGAAGGGAAACTTAGTTACTGAAGGGAAGAGAGATACACTCCTTAATTTATCAACTGGCTACGGTAAGTCGTTTGTTATCAAGCTTTCCCTTCAGTGTGTTTGACAGTCTCATTGATATTCAGTTTTCATATTTTCCCCACAGCTCCGCAAAAAGACGTACAATCCAGCAACGAACTACTGAAGTTCAGCCAAATGAAAAACCAGCCTATGGATCAAAGTTTCCACGTTTCAGACTCTAAACGACTGCGTAGCGTTTTTGGTGTGCGGAAAAATATTATTTCAAGTGTGTGTTTCCAAGTGTGTATTCATAATCATCAGTTGTTCAAACCCAATTTTAAGCAAATGGAGGCCTCAAATCAAAGGGCCAGTGAACTATCGAAAGGAGAAGTTGAACATATTTTCAAGCCAGCCTTTTAACCCAGCAGCGCTGGACGTTTTAAATAGTTCTGTGGTACGTTTTCGCACAGAAACTTAAAATGTGGCGTGTTGTAAATTAACCAATAAAAATGCACGTTTTCTTCTCTGTAGTTAAGAGAATCAGGGTTCGTACGGGTCCTGGAAAACCTGGAAAGTCCTTGAATTTTATTATGGCATTTTCCAGGACTGGAAAGTCCTGGTAAAAGATTACAGGTCCTGGAAAGTCCTGAAAATCTGTTAAACTCAAGAAATGAATTGTTCTGAACTAACTTTATAAGGAATGCGAGGCTTACAGTTGGGAGAATTTATATTGGGATCTTGGACGAAAAAGCGTTTAATGTGAATTTTGGAGTCCTGGAAAATTTGATGTGAGTCCTGGAAAAGGCCTGGAAAAGTCCTGGAAATTTGTCTTTGAAAAGGGGTACGAACCCTGGAGAATTTTGTATTCATCAGGAAATAATTGTTAAATAAAAGTGCCATTCTTCAGCGTGATTTCTTTTTTAAAAATAAAGAATTTTGTATTTAAACTGCAGTAAAATAAAACTTGAGCTTTCAACAGAAATTTTAAGCAAAACCAATTCCTATGTTGCTTAATATTTCGCTTACCGCGAACAATCACTTCTGACGTTGTTGTCCGTTTTCCGTGTCGGATTTAATGCACAATTCCACTGGCTATGTTACAAAACAATTGGTTCATGCTTTTAGCTGTGCACTATCGAGTTATGGAGCACTTGGGACGTTTGGAGAGCACCCAAGAAGCTAGAGTTGCCGTCGGCTATTGCCTCGGGCAACTCTTACGCTTCTTTCATGCTCTCCAAACTTCCCGCGTGCTCCACAACTCGATAGTGCACGCTAAAGCATGAACCAATTGTAAATTATAGTGTTGAAATAAATATTTCTGATCCACTGTTGTGTTCATGGGAGAGAGATCATCTTTCCCATACTATTAACCCTTCCAACTTATGATAGAATCAGACTTGCACGCTTACCTCTTGTATATTCACAATAAATAATATTTTGGTGTTTCAACCATCGAAATTCACCGGAGTATTGTATCCAACAGCGCCGGTGAAGAACGGATTTGCAGTAAATTTTATAACAATCGTTTTGAATGCCTACAGACAATGCTGATTGGTTGGTTTGTCTGGCGAGAGACAATGGGAAAGGAATGTTGATCACGGTTAAGCAGGCGTTAGTGGGGCCGAGTGGTAACGCAACCCCCTAATAATGCCTGCATAGGAGGCTAGCAAAGTGTTTGATTTTTGCCATAAATTTAATGTTTTGCTTAACTTTACATGCAATTTTCAGGTCAAGACAAATGGCTTTTCTACAACACCACTACAGCTGTGTAGTTACTGGAAATGTGAAGAGGAAGCAACAGATCTCAGAGTCGACTATCGTTATAATCCTTCTTGTATGTCGGCTCCTTGTTCAATTGGCAATTTATCTGTGCTGGTGCCAATGAATGGTGGTGTCAGTATCATGCAATCAAAACCATCAGCTACTTGGTAAGTTTCACTGGTCAGAACTGTTGGTAGCAAGAGAAGCACAGTGGTCAAACCTGGCACGCATGCTACAGTTCCTGTCAAAATGCCTCATTCAAATTTCTAAAACCCTCCGCTTTCAAGCCAAAAGTTACGCCACTGCAAAATTAAGTTTCTATGTCATATATGTATAGGAAATTTATTAATTGTTATTCACCTTGTTTTGTAGCTCCAAATTTTGTTTCATAGCACTGCTTTCATATGTTTTCATACAAAGCTCTTACACATGTCATTTTTGTGTCAAATTCCCAGAAAGGTTGAGGCAGCAAAAACTGTAAGTTGCACCACTGGGGTATGCTGGATCTAGTGTCATGTGGGCTGACGAAGTTAAATGGGCTAATGCTACAATTGTTGAATTTATTTTAGGTCTGTTGAACACCAAAGAGCATTATGGAAACTCCAAGAAGTTTCAAGTACAACCGAAAGTCAAGGTGACTGAATTGGTTTGATATTCAATGCACTAACAAAAGAATGAAAGTCATTGCTTACAAAAAGGTTATTTAAACTTGCAGTCTTTCATGAAGCGCTGTGTCTGATCTTTGATGCTTTTTTATTTAGTTTTTTGAGCAGATGTGTTGCTAATGATGTTCACAGAGATGGAAAAGTATTATTGCAACTGTGTTATTAACACCATGTTGATTACTGTTGTTAGGTTCTTTGAGAGCAAGATTTGATTTAACACAAGGCCCAAGCACTCCGTCTCGAATTGCTGTTCAATTCACATGTAACGGAGCTACCATTTCTAAACTGAATTTTGAGCTTAAAAGTCAAGAATACAAACTATCCCTTGTTAAAAAGAGGTTTACTACTGGTAAGATAAGCTTGTGAATTTAATGTTTGTTAGGATATAGTCACTGTTTTCAGAGTGTAGTCCAGATTGTGAATGTGTATCTTAAAAATAAACAAACAGACTTGTTGATAACTAAGGTCTGGGTCGGAAGGGCCCCATTTTCATGTAGTAGTTAAGTGGGTATTAGCGAATTGTTTGCACAGTCTTACTGTCTGAAAAACAAAATTATCAATTATTGTCATTGTTAGATATTGTCAATGTCAGATTCTGTCACGTACTTGCCATTTTCTATTTCCTCTCATCCTTGGGGTAGTCCAAAAATGACATGATTCAAAGTTCGATTCAGAAGCACTCTGGGTCAAATTATCTGATATGAGTTTTAATTCATGCAATCAAGTTACTTATGACTGTGTTGTTTTCTCATTGCAGGTAAATACATTGCAGAAAGCTAGTGGAAGCTAGTATTGAATACATTACCAACATTTTAATGATTTAAAGAAACCACAGATTTAACACAAGTAAAATTGAAAATGTAAATGAATGAAAGGAAATGAAGAGTGAAATGTTACAAAAAGGAATTATAGTGACGATATGGAATTGCAAAAAAGTGATTGAACTTTCAAGATATAGCTTCCTCGTTTATTATATACATTTTAAAAATATCTTTTGTACTTAGGTTTCAGGGTACAAAAAGTAATTTGTTTATTCAAGGTGTGGACAGAATATTGCAATGAAAGTCGTATTGTCACTCGATGTGATGTCTTAAATTTGCAATTCTGTCCAATGCATTCACAACACATTCAGCATACTATTCCCCTTCAGCAGCATCTTTTCTAATAAGGTAGTAAATAGTCCTTCCTACAAAATGCGAGAATTAATTCAATCAGGACAGTTTGTGGTATAGTGTTTTAGGGCTTGTGTATCTAACAAAAAAACACCGACAACTCTGGCACTCAGTAATAACATAATTTGTTATGTTAAAGAAAATATTATGAGAAATAGTTACAATTTTATAAAACAACAGAACAGAACACATATTTCTGTAGTTTTAATTGGGAAGTATGAAAAATGGCAGGCTATGAAAAAACTGAAGTACAAAAAAAATAGTATTTTCAGTTTTACTTGTTCTCATCATTTTTTGTCCATTATCCTTGTTTTAGCTTACTCGCGTGCCTGTGGAATACCTGTCCAAAATGTAATCAATGTTTAGATATCTTGGTTATTTTATAGAACTACCTACATCAGCCCACTTAAAGGCTTTAGACTGGATGTTGTTTTAAAAGAATGCAAAATACTTAGGGGAAATCAGATTTTAGCAAAATGCCCTTAATTGTTGTCATACATAGTAATTTATGCAGTGATTCCTCAGGGTTGTCAGTAGGTTTTTGAGTAGCAGGTTTCATCCAAAAAGTAGGAGGCTATTTCCATTTTATTTCTCCAATATCACGCTCAGAACTGACCTACTAACATTCGGAGTAGCCGGCACAGTATTCGGAATAGCCGGTGAAATGCGCCGGTTGCTGGCTTATTTTGACAACCCTGGTTCCTAGTCTGACATTATTACACCCCTGGAGGATTCCTGTTATGTGTCATAATATGTTTCTTGTCAGCTTCTCTTGCCCTTTCCCTGGTAGCAGAGCCTCTTTGAAGATTGAAGAGATTCTGCTAGCATGGTACTCTTTCCTTGATTCAATAGTACAGTGTCATCAGTTCATTGTGTCAACTATTTTCTCTGTCAGAGTTTGTATGGTCATGGAAAACCTGGAAAGTCCTGGAATTGTAGATCTTCTTTTTTAAAGTCCTGGAAAGTCATGGAATTTAAGTGTGGGTCATGGAAAGTCATGGAAAATGATGTTGCTTGTACAAATAAGAAAGGCCGTTTCTACTTCTGTGTAAAAAATGACGAAAAGGTGCTTGCAATCAAGAAACATAAACATTTCCAAGAAAATGGACAAATTTAGGTTCTGGAAAACTGTAAAGGGTCATGGAAAAGGTCCTGAATAAAAGTCATGGAATTTTGAAAGCTCAAGAGTATGAATCCCGACTATGTAATTGTCAAATTCCGATACTTGCATTTCAGTCGGGGTAACAAGTGGCAGTTTTGAAAAATATTTGTTGAAGCAGTCAAGGAGTTTCTGCCTTTTTTTTTTTTATTCAATTCAAAACTGGTGATAGAGCTTGTAACAAACAGCAGAGGTGGGATTTCATCATCAACTTTCAAGCTGTGTCTTGCTGAAATTGTCTTTATCGAAAGTTACACATATAGCATTTATTGCTGTCGCTACTGTACACAGTCAGACCTCTCCATGTGGACTGAGTTGGACAATTCCCAATTATAGACAGTTCACCCAATTAAAAAATAGCTAGAAGCCAAGAGAAGTCAGCGCTTATGGTACATAAGCACCTAATTATCAGGGCAGTTGAAATCATCATCCCCCAATGCTGTGTAGCTTGGTTGACAGTCATTCTTTGATGAAAGCGCAAGGTTTGCATGTAAGCCAGGGCAAAACAAAATTAATCATTAAAGTACCTTTTGTTTCTCCAATTGCCAAAGATTTCACAGGCTTGGATGGGCGTGATGGTATTTATAAATACTTTGTTGCCTGAACTTTCTTGGTTGCAAGCCACGGTTGTTGGATCCTTTGCGCAAGCTGGTCTACGCAATCAATCTGTAATCACAAGTAGTAAATAGTGGTAAGCGTTAACCTACCAGAGAGTACAGTTGTCTCCAATCCCTAACAAGAGTAATATCTGAAATTTGAACAAAGTAATCTATTCAGCACTAAAAGTTTCATGTCAATGTGATTTGTTCGATTGCCTGCAGGGGAAAACGTCATGACTGACTGTCAATTAGTATTTTACACAAGAGCATCATTGGAGGTTTAGGTTGAAATCACAGTGAATGGAAGTGACGATACAATGATAAAAATGGATTCTCGTGTTTCTGATTTCAAAGAGCTTGTTTTTATTATTTTTTTTAATTAATGAATTTTTTGTTAGAATTAAATACACAATTGTAAAGCACTGTTAGATTGTAATGCATAAGGTTGTGCTGGCTGGAAACTAATTTTACATCACAATTTAAGAACACTAATTTCTTTAATGTGTGTTAATTGTGACAGTTTGATTTAGTAGGAACTTAGTCATCTTTTGAAAATGTGCAAATAAAAATTGCTTTCTATTCGGCAATTGAACACGACTGCACATGCGTTGATTCAATCAGACTACTCTCCCTTCTTTTCTATGAATGATGGTAAATTTGGCTGCATCTTGTACACTGTTTGTTTGTAAAAAAAAGACTTGTTCTCATTATTTGTCTAATAACTGCTGGTAAATCCTTTCTTAGCTACATGCAAAATAAAGGCACATTGGAGTCCAGATCAACATGATTTCAGTAAGTTGTCATTTGGGTTTATCATGATTTGCACTCCTACAAAACCTTGTAAACGGTGTCTTTATAAGTCAATACCATTTATAAGCAAGTCACGTCCTGATATTCTAGAGAAGCTTGGGCTTCCTGTGTCCCTGCTTGTCATTTATGTGACCAATTATTTAGGATGAAAGACTTGAAAGCTAAAATGGAACAAATGCAAACACAAAACCAGAATAGAAATACACTGAATGTAAAATGGCCTGCAGGGCTGCTTGTTCAAGTTCTATCCATAAAGTAAATGAAAATAAAAGAAATTGACATAGTTCAACGAGGGTCAGTACCTAATAGTCTTTCAACTAATGAACTTGTGGCCCTTGGATTCCCAATTGAATTAGAACTTGGAAGTGTTTTTTTGTGGAGGGAGGAAAACCCTCAGAGCAGGGACGAGAACCAGCAACAAGCTTAACCCATGTACGATGCAGAGCCCGGGAATCAAACCTGGGGTCAAGGAGCAATCTGCTGATAGTTGCCCCACTGAACTTTATTGTTCTTAAAACAAATATCGCTTCAAGGGCAAATAGGCTAGTTTTAAGAACCCCAAATTTCCAAGGGGCAACTATCAGACTGATAGTTACGAAACAAAAACACTGTTGTCTTCATTGTTCACCAATAAATTTTCGTCTGCACACACCCATTAAAAAGCGAGTCTTTTGAACTATTTTGTTATAACTTTTGTTGGAAAGATCGAAATTTCTGGGCCACACTATTGCTGCTGCTTGGTCAAGAAGATTGCATGTTGCTGAGCAGACATGAAGACACTACATATGCCTTAAAATTTGTTTATCATTTAATAAATACAAAGTCTCTAAGAACTTCTGAAAAGTAAGAATTTCTATACTGCTTTTATAAAACTTATCATTACATTTAAAATTGCCATTTAAGCCAAAACCTGAAGGAAACACTCAATCTAAGGTTAAAGAAACTCAAGCTTTCAACTCCAAATGCTAATGCACCTATCAGTGTTAAGCGGGGGGTTGGTGGGGGCATGAGCCGGGCATTTGAATTGAGCTGAGATGGTCAAGAGTCACCAAAAGACAATAAAATGTTGCTATAAGGTCCACTCAAAAGTCAGCACCACCGGATGATAACTACTGTCAAATCCCTCACCCATCCCCCACCCCAACTTGGGCTTAACATTGATGGGTGCATAATAATTTAGTGAAATGTCTAGTGAATAACTAATGAATATTCTTTCTACAAATGTTACAAATTGCTTTTCTCTATATACAACTATTTTATTCTTTTGCAGAACTCAGTTACCATTCAGACAATAAATACTACTCAAAGTTATTTGCATAAACGATTAAATTATTTTCACGACGGTTACAAAACAAACCAAACTTTTTTCTACAAATCTCCAAGACGCAATAAAATGAAACCAAGTTCGTACAAAACAAAACAAAGTCAAATAAAATGCTGGAAACATTAATTTGACCACAAACATGAAAAATGGATACAATAATACTGTGGTAGACATTTAAATTTTGCCCGCCAAAAAGTTGTTTACAAAAAAGTGAAATGTACACCTCAGCTCGACGCCACAGTTCGAGATTTAATTAGTTTTGCTGCGCATCAGCAAGTTGAACAAGAGCCATGGCTCCATACCATCTTTCTTTTGCCTCAGCCATTCGCCTTCTCGCTTCAACTCTCGACTTCTTTCGCTCAATAACTTGCTGTCGAGCGATTTCCTTTTCTAGCTTTCGTTTCAGTTCCTTCTCTGCAAGCTTCGCTGGGTTTCTTTCGTCTTTGTCTAGCTCATAGTTTGCCAGCCACTGTAAAACAGCCGTTTTGTACTCGTTCGGCTGTGAATTTTCGTTTTTCAGGACTTCTTTTAGTGGGATGTCAGTGAACATGCGTTTTAGGCTTGCATATGGATGAATGCTGCAATGGCGATTGGCGTGAGTGAATCGAGTTGTGCACCCTGGTGCTGTGCAAGCAAAGGGTTTTTCACCGGTGTGTAGCCTTTGATGAGTCTTCAATTGGCCACTTTGGACGAAGGCTTTTTCACAGTTTGGGAAGTCGCAAACGTAAGGCCTTTCTCCGCTGTGTGTTCTCTTGTGGGCTTGCAAAGACTTTTCGCGCGGGAAAACCCGGTTACACACATTGCATCGGATTGAGGAGTAAGAATTTTGGCCTTCTTTCATCAAAACGTTCACGACGTCGGCTCTTGGTCGTCCTCTCGGTGGAATAACATTCGGAGATGTCGAAGAGTAACTGAGAGGTGTCTCTTTTGGTGTGGTTGGGGTTTGTGGAGGAGAAGGCGGCGTGAATTTGTTTGTCGGTGTTGTCGGAGACCAGACGATGACAGAGGTTCTTTGGTTCTGTTGCGATTTGAATTGTTCTGAAACGTCTTCAAGCTTCGGAACAGGTCGAGTCATCTGCTTGCCCATTGAAAAGAGCTTAGGACCCGACTGAGGGAAGTAGATACCGCTTTTCTGAAGGGAAATCGTCAGGAAGTCAGCCATTTTTAAACAACGCAGTTCTTGAGTCCGGCGGTTTAAACCGACCAAATGAATTTCCCGCCTTTTGTAATGTATTTATAAAGTCACGGGAGCCTGAATAAATTGTAAATGACCGCGTTGCCCGCCAAAATGTTTTTGCGATTTTTTGCTGCCCGCTTTGAAATTATCAAAAGAGTAAAGCTTTCCTCAGAATAAAACAAGTGAGAGAAATGTTATTCCAACCACAAGAGTCAGGTTTTAGATTATTTTTTAACCTCTCTAACAAGTTTTTTCAAGTATGTGACGTCGGCAAAGGAGTCCAATTCAATATTATTTACATATCAATTGTTTGATCCATTTAAGCACAAATGTATACACGTGGCATACTTTTCTCTCTTGGAAAACAAAGAAAGAACTGACACTAAAAGAAACAAAGATCGAACAATCAGGACAAACGAAGGGGCCAACACTGTCAACACTCGGTACGCGTAGCCAGATTCCACGCCATAAATACGTCTAAATAGGAAGGCAAGCAAAACTACCCTTCGATATTATGCCATGTGCTTGAATTACGCCAAGCATGTCTACAGACTCAACAGAGTGATTTAACTTGATCCGCAGTTAAAGGTTATCTGAAAATTGGTTCTAGGTTTACATAAAAACAATGCTAATTAAACGAGATTTTGGCGCCAGAATGCATCGAACCGTTTACCACATGGTTCCACCTTCCTTTCACCTAACCACATAATTAAACATCATTTATCATAAATGCCAGACGAGGTTGACAAATGTTTTGACTTCATAACTTTCCTGTTCCGGTCAGATATAATGGCCGTTTTTATACTAGAGGACGTATTGTCCGTCCAGACGGATAATGCGTCTCCAGTGTTATGCGTCTAGTGTAAAGACGGCACGAATAACAAGACGAACTTCGACAGACGAAGAATGCGAACCATTTCGCGCGGCAAAATAAAGAGGAATGGGGTCTAGTTTTTTTGGCGGTAAAATTAAAGATGGCGGCCCTTTTACAACTTGTAAAATTGTTTTCCCGTAAAAGAAGAGCAGAAGAAGCGTTTTTAAGTCTCCAATATAAAGTAAACGAGGAAATGGCAAGGAAACGTTTCGTTGCAGAAGCGGATTTCGAAACTGAAGCTTCAGAACCCGCAGTTATGTCAGCAATCGTGATTACAAAAAGCAACAGAAACGAACGAGGTCCAGATGAATTGAGAAACGGAGATTGGTGGACGAACGGATACCAAAACTGGGACGAAGCTTCTTTCAAGAAAAGGCTGAGGGTGTCTCGAGACACGTTTGAATTTATTGTGGGAGAAATTAAAGACCTTATCAAGAAGGAGCCCACTCGCATGAAACCTCACCCTACTCCACCTGCTACCCAGTTGGCTACCCACTGGCACATGGGTGTACGTTTTTGACCGTTGGAGATCTCTTTGGGGTTGCAGAATCAACTGCTCACATCATTTTTCAAGACGTTTGTAAGGCCATTGTGGGATGTTTGTATGACAGACTCGTTTACCTGCCAAGAAATCTGCAAGAGTGGAGTCAAGAACTGGAAAATTTTCTGGCAAATTGGGAGTTTCCTTGTGTAGGAGCATGGGATGGATTTCATGTTTACGTCAGCACTAAACTTAAGAACTTTTACAGCTACAAGAAAAGATATTCTGTGACAAACATGGGATTCATTGGTTACAATAAGCGTTTTTATGTGGGCTGCAGTGGGTGCTCCAGGATCCACACGACTCTAGGCTTTTAAGAAGTTGTGGTATTTATTCTGAAATAGAATCAGGTCACGTGCTTCCTAACAGGTCTTTGAATCTGGACCCCTATGGGGAGATTCCATTTACTACTGTGGGTGATTCAGCTTTTCCCAACCACTCCTGGCTTCTAAAGCCATACAAAGAGGGAACAAGAGTAACTAAGCAAAGGTATTTTAACAGGAGACTTTGCTCTGCCAGAGTGGTCTCTGAACATGCCTATGGAATGTTGAAAGGGCAGTGGAGAATTCTCTACAAAAAAACAGATTGCCATTTAGACAACATTTCCCTCGTCATTATGACCTGCATTGCTCTTCACAATCTTTGCATCCACCGAAGTGATCCCTGTAACCCCAGGTGGAGGCTTCAGGTCAATGAGCTCAATCTGATTAGAAATGGAGATGCCCCAGCTGAAGATGGAAATACAACAAGAGAAGACATTGCCAATTGGTTGTGGTATACCAGAGAGGAAAGAAATGCAGTTCCTTGAATTTGTAGATCAAACTAATACCACAGACAAAAGCTGAGAAACTGAACTTTACTTGAACCCAAGGCAAACAGGGTATACATTGTTAATAAATTCAAGTTTGAAATTAAGCATCATGATTCTTAAAACATATTGTAATCTTCACATTAAGTGTTGATCACTGATAAGAAACAATGCTTAAAAACTGAGAAACTGAACTTTACTTGAACCCAAGCAGATTTGATGGAAAACAGGTTATACAATGTTAATAAAGTCAAGTTTGAAATTAAGCATTCTTCTTCACAGTGAGTGTTGATCCCTGTTAAGAAACAATGTTTATTTCATGAGAAGCCCCTAATGTAACTTCTACCTAATACCAAGTCATGGATGGTTGATCATTCCTGCTATCCATGTCTAAAAAGGGGCTATCTTGGCTACCACTTGCCACTTGATGAGTTGGAGGAGTATGGCTATATGGCATTGGGTTGTAATACTGAGGAGGTGCAACAGGCTGGACAGGCATTGTTTGTTGTACTCCTTGGGATGGAGGATTTGAATATTTCATGATGATTTCAAGCATCTTCAGCTCATGCTGCCTATTCAATTCAGCTTGCTCTTTCTGAAAAGAGAGAAAATCAGCGTGCCTTTCTCTGTCTGCTTCCATCATCCTTTCAGAACGCTTTTGCTGTGATTCTCAAGAGCGTGAAAACTCTTTGTGATCTCGTTTATGGCCTGGGACTGACTTCTTACTCGTTTCTTGCGATCTAATGGTTTTACGTCCAATGCAGTTTTCACAACTTTCCTTTGTACACCTTCGGTTCCACTCTCACTTGTTGAGGTTAAATCTGTCTCACCATCCTCTTCCTGATAACCACTATGACTTGTATCTGCCTGCTCTTCGTCGCTGCCTGGGTATGAGTCCACATCGGACAAAACATCACTCGCTTTCGAAGCAACTTCCAAATTACCGTGAGTGTCAGACAAAATTGGATTAATAATTTTGTACCACTCTGGCTCTTCAATTGGAGACTTGCCACTACCTTTCTTGATGCGATCCGTATATTTACGCCATTGATCTTTCATCCACTTCAACTTTGAATTGAACTTGATTGACCACTCCCAAATGGGGGTTTTCAGGGCCAATTTACATATCTAATCAGGGTGAGATCGGACGTCAGCATGTAAAGGCGCTCATGGCAGCCGCTATCAGTCCATTAATGATCTCACCCGAACCCAACCAGCAGAGCAGACCACGACACCGGGAACTCCATGCCCTACTCTTTGCGATAAGTGCGTGGGTTCTTTAACGTCCCCTGCTGACCTGTAACACTGAAGATGCAGGAGACGGGACCTACGGTTTATCGTCCTTATCCGAGAAGACTAGAACATCTAACCATTTGCAGATTTTAAGGCAGCACGTTCTCCTCAATTATTTTAAGACCCTGAGTGTTGGTCCGGTCTGGACTTGAACCCGAGACCTCCCGCACGGTAGTCCGGCGCTCTACCAACTGAGCTAACTTGAGTCGAAGCCTTTCAACCTCAAAGGAGGTAAATCCTTTTTCGATTTAGACCCACGATGTTCACGTTCATTTTCTTCTTTAAATTCTTGTGAGGACATGCTTTCCTCGAAGACCTTCTTTATATCATCGAAGACAGTTTTATTTGCGGTCTTCTTCAACACACAGACGAGTCATGCGTCCAGTCGAATTATCTTTCGTAATGCGTCGTCCACGACGCATAACCAAGGATAGTTCGTCTAGACGCATAAGTCGTCTTGTGCCCGTCTTTATACTGGAGACGCATAACCAGACAAACTACAAATGTTTGCCCAAATTCGTCCAGACGGATAATGCGTCTCTAGTATAAAAACGGCCATTTTTAGGTGATTGCATTTCACTTGAGGAGAAATGAAATGTGATTGCCTAAAAACAGCTGCATGGGAGGATATTGAAAACAAAACAAAACACACAAATTAGGTAAGATGACCAGCCTGATGTTTTAATGCCAGGAAGATTATGGACTAAGTATCTGCTCACCGGTATTAATAGATATACACTGAGACTCATAAAAAGTGATAAAATATGATGCAACTGCAGTCCAATAGTAATTTGAAGCTGGCAATTTTTAGTCCTAAAATCCCCACGATTTTAAGTTCAAATAATGGCCCTGTCTTAGCAAGAGGCTTGTACGCCAGGGGGAGGGGGGGGGGGGGGGGGGCATTTGTCCCCTCCAGAAAAACTAAATGTTTTTTTTTTTCAAACATAATGTTTGATTTTGCTGGGCTATTTCTCCACTCTTCACTGTACAGAATGCTGTCAAGCAAATACATGACAAGAATAAACATCCTAACTAGTAATTAACATGCAGGGAGCGGGGTACTCTGTTATATGATCTATATAAGGAAATGCCTCTAGATAGGGATGGTTTTTAGCTCCTCAACTCTGTATAGGACCCATCCTAGACAGGGTATAGCTTCAGTAATCCAAAACCATTAACGATAAAACCAGAACCATTCACAGATATAGCCAGTCATCAGTCAACCTGAGAACATTTTCAGTACTAAATATAAGCACTACGGCATAACAAATGTTGTCCTTTGTTCTAAACAGGGTAGATACTTTGCTTAATTTTTGCCGTACACAGTATCAAGGTTTCAAACCCCCAGTGGCAACGCTATACCCAAACATGGTCACGTACTCCACACCTTCTTCATCCACTTCACACTTTGCACACACTAACGGCATTCCTGATAACATTTCATCACAATGGCTATAAATACATGTAAGTTAAAAATATCAACTAAAAATTAATAAATTGGATAGTAAGAAGTTTCTTCAAACAATCCTCATGATCAACAAGCAGTATGATTTAACTGCATATTTGTCTGTGAAAAACTCACAAGTAAAAATGATACAATATGGTTTGAAAAAAAGCTATAAATAATATGAGAACAGATTGACTGAGAGCTGTCCATTGATTTGACCAACAGAAATCTAAGATGTTGGCGTGGGTGCACAGTTCCCATGTTTACCTAATTCCTAACTGCTAAGGCTATACAGTAGCCTGTGTATGATTGGTGAAACAAAACAATGAAACTGTCTGGAAAGTGACAAAAATAGGCCATTTCTGAGTTCTCTTTTGTCTCAGTTTTAAAACGAGTCTACTGTAAGTGCAAAACCATTCATATAAAATGTGTTTTACCAGCATGTTCATTTTCATGCAGAGCAAATATGTATGGTTTTGCACTTAGACTTGTTTTGCAAAATAGGTAAAAGGGAACTTGGAAATGGCCTATTGAGATTCAAGAAATTGAGAAAAAAGGATAAACCTTGCTTTCCACTTTGTTTCCACATCATTTCTAAAGTCTCGTGTTCTATGTAATTGTGAAACTTGTATGTTTTTATTTGCTAATTATAATGTGTGCACTTTTTGTAGCTGATGAATTTGGCTCATCCCAGGCCAGGCATCAAATAAGCAAGGTTGTCCAGCACTTCAGCCTGGTGAAATAAAAACAAAACAGATGTACATGTATCAGTATGTCAGATTGCTGACCAGTAATCCTCCTTTGTGAATTTGATCTGTGAGTTTGGTTTACATCAAGACAATTCTTTATGTTACCTGGGTTTTTCTGGAACAACCATTCATTTCAGGTACTTGCGATGTTAGAAACAGTAAAGGGGATATTGCACAGAGAGCAGTGTCTAATAACACAGACAAACTGCCATGGACTTCACCAGGGTCCTTCAAGAGAAAAATATCACATACTGATTTAGAACAATATTTAATTTATATTGTAGTTTGAGAATTAGCCAAGTGAAACATTTTATTTTCATAACCGTTAATTTTTTTGATTCTGTGAAAAGGAGACAATTAAAAAAAAAAACATCCAAGGCCAGCAAATTAGCTTCATACTGCTTTGGGCAACTAGCCCTTGGATTCAGAGATTCAAACCTTTGAGCCTTTTGTTTATACCTACTGTACCCATCCCCTTTACGTCAACAGGTTTGCACCGACCTGCACTCGCAGACAGGCTCCCACAGTGCACAGCGACTCCCCCAGGAGTTGCAAATGCGCTGCTAGGTCAATAGGCTCAGCCTTTTCCTCTTTAGGTGTGGTCACGGCTTTGGGGCTACTGAGTCCAAGAGATTTCTTGACTTCCTCTGCCTTCTGCCGCCAATCCTACACGTATAAAGAGAAGAATGGAAAATTATTACTGTCAAACTCAGAAACTTGAAATGCCAAATGCCAGAGGCAACAGTTTAACTGCAGTACTAATTACACTCCCCACCTCTTTGTCCCTGTTACTCAGGTTGTTCCAAGCAATGCCAACTTTCTTGCTGATTTCAGTAAATTCTAAAGGAGAAAAAACTTTGATTACCTTGTTATTTATTTCATTTTTATTATGTCTGCCAACTGTCATGACTAGGCAAAAAACTTCAATCTCACACCTTCTCATGATAATATCAAGTTTACAATGTATTCAGACATGTCAACCTCTTTGTTAATTGCAAAATGTACTGTAGTTCCTTTCAATATCAACAATTTTTTCTGCATTCACAAAATTCACTATAGGTCTCATGAACATTATTTGTTCTTCCAAGACTGTGAAATCCTGTTCTCACCGAATTGAGCAACACTGACAAGCTAACCTCACTTCTACATGTTTAAACACATACTGGCTGTAACAGTATATAAAGTATTACCTAATCCAGGATTTTCTTCCACGATTTTCTTCCTGTGTTGCTTGCAAAAGAGCAAATAAGATGTGACTGTCTTGGGCTTCTAAAGAGATAAAGAAAAGCATGTGGGAATAAGTACAACTCAAATATTAAATAACTAAGTTACTATTTAGTGTTCTTTGCAGTCATTATTTGGGTCATCATACAATGCGTCTCCCTACCAATGGTTGCTTAAACCAAAATAGTATCATTTCTGTGGTTTAATTAGGCCAATGACAGCTTTGTTCACATATTTAACTATTATTTTATTTGAACAAAATGATACAAAGCATGAAAACAAATTATTGTTTGGTATTGTCATGAATTCATTGGTCAAACGCTTATGATTGAAGCTTGCAGCTTTCCCTTCAAACAAGAAGTTTAGCTTGTTTGGGCAGTTGCATGCTTGATTTTAAAGTAAATTTTTCCTTTGTTAGTTGACAGACAACTTGCTTGGGCCCTTGCCCATTAGGCAAGTGAGCATTAACAGTTTCTCCCTGGAAGCAAAATCTATCTGACCTGAACAGGTCTTTTTTGAGTGTGCTCAACATATTAAAAAAAACATTTGATTGGTTAGATGTTCTAGTCTTCTCGGATAAGGACAATAAACCATAGGTCCCGTCTCCTGCCTCTTAAAAACCCACACAATTATCGTAAAGAGTAGGGCATGGAGGTCCCGGTGTTGTGGTCTGGTCTGTTGAATTTGTACTCATGGTTAGGTGGGTGGGGTGAGATCATGAATGGACTGACAGCGGATGCCATTGGCACCTTTACATGCTGACATCCGATCTCACCCCTGACTAGAAATGTAAAAAGCGCATCGGAATATGTATATAGGAAGTGCACTATACAAATTCCATTACCACCATCATCAGTTTTGGCTGTAACATAACATACCTGTGGTGACTTGTTACTGTTTGCTGGAGTTGAACCTCCCCTTGCCTTTTTGCTTTCCGTTGCTGCAGTTGTTTTCTTCTTCTGTTCACCTGAAGTGTGACCTGTTGGTGTTGAGATCTTTTTTTTCTTCTTGAGATCTTCAGACTTATTAGCTGCAGGAAATTTATCTTTCTTTATCACCAATTTAACATGTTCACTTTCAGATTGCAAAGAAGATAATAACTGCTCTTCATTGTGAGAATCAGCCTTTTTTGGATTCTTTTTCTTTTTTTCATTTTCTTTTAAATGTTCTTCATTTGATTCAAGTTCCACACTGTTATTCTGTTCTGGATTATTACTTGTCTTTTCCAGATCAGAGAGGCCTTTGAATTTGATGGAAATTTTCTTCTTTTTGGTGGCAACTTTTTCATTTCCATCAGGATCTGAACTGTTATCAGGTAATTTAGTTGCAGATTTCTTGTGATGTGATTTCTTTGGCGAGCCATCTTCATGACTTCCTGAAGAGTGCTTGCGTTTATGATGATGGTGATGATGGTGGTGGTGATGATGATGATGTTTCTTGTGTTTTGCTGAATCTTCTGATTGAGGAAGTTGCAATTTTAAGATAATATGCTCATGCTCTTCAGTTTTATTGTCAGAGTTGCCTGAAATTTTCTTTGAATTGTCAACCACCTTGTCCTTCTTTTTGCTAGCTTTGTGCTGAGTGTTTTTGCTTTGCTTTGCTTTCTTTTTAATTTTTGGTTCAGTGGTGTTTAAATCATTGGATGTGGCAGAGCTATCAATGACACCCATGGCAATATCACTTAGCGAAAATCCTTTTGCGTTCTCTGTGCATTCCTGTTTTACAACACTTTTACCAAGAGATTGCTTTGCAGTTGATTCATTTGCTTGTTTCTTTTTACTTCCAGCTTTTGGTTTGGTTGTCTTTGGCGTAACTATGGTTTCATAACCAGGTTCGACTTTCACTTTGACATTAGGTACACTAGCTCTTGACATTGGAGACTCTTCTGGAGTAGCGACTTTCTTTTTCACAGGCTTACCCTTTCTTTTATTTAATCTCCCTTTACCATGATCATCTCTTGAACCTCCTGACTGACTTCGCACTGCAGTTGATTCGCATGATCCTGGCGTAATTGCAGCTGCTGGACTCCCTGACGCCCCTGCTGCACTGAAATCTACACTTGTCTGTGGCTCCTCAACTCTGACTACTACACTATCTGCCTTTTCACTTCCATGGTTTAAAGGCTGCTTTAACTCCTTCTTGGAAGATGACTGCAGCTTACATAACTGCTGACCACTGCTACTCCTTCTCTTGGATTCCTTGGTGGTGACTGTGAATTTTTGTTGCTCAATTAGATTCTTTACCACAAAGTTTTCTTCCTCGTAACTCTTTTCGGGCAAGTTACACGTACTTACTTCCTCAATTTTGTCAGAACCTCCATCTCCTTCAAGAAGCGAGAAAGTTCTTTTTGGCATATGGCCTCGCGATGACACCCTTACTTTTGGTGAAGGTTCATCATTTGTAATTGGAGTGTTCTTTGAAGAACTCTGTGCACTTCCTTCTGTTGTTGTTGACAATCTCCTCTTGGTACCTTGAAGTTTTGGCGTTTTTGTTTTGGAAGAAGCTAATTCTTGAGCATCCAGTTTTGCTTCTTTTGTGTCGTCTTTCTCAAGTAAAGGAAAACTCTTTTTTGGCACATGAGCCCTTGAAGAAGATCTAACTTTGGGAGAACTGGGAGACTCAGTCTCCCCTCCTGGGGAGCCAGACACCTCAGATTTCTGCTCTTCCTTTTCCCTTTCTCCAAGAAGAGAAAATATCCTTTTGGGGACAGGGGTCCTTGTTGAGGTCCTGGCCTTTGCTGAGGGCTCATTTAGTGTTTCTTTCTTAGTCCTAGTATTAGAAGTGCCTTTTTCTTTAGAAGTCTTGTGTGTGATCCCTATGCTCTTTGGTGTTGTATGTGAACTTAGCTGACCAGCTGATTTTCTCTTTACTGTATCACTTTGTGCACCTTTATTTTCTTGACTTCTTTGCTCTTTTTTACTTGTTGCCTGCCCTGCATTTTCTAATTGATTCATTCCTTGTTTCAAAACATTTGACTCTGTCTTGAGCTCTTCAAGATAACTTTGATAGCTTCGTCTCGTCTCCCTTTTGTGGCCCTCATCATAAACAATAGCAGGATTTGACTTTCTTTGTTTTTTGACGATCGAAGCGTCGATCTTGGGTGTAATCCGTTTCGAGTTAGCAACAGAAGGTTGATCAGGTGACTGAATTAAATCGGAATCAGCTGTTTTCCCAATAACAACAGTTTCTTCGTCATCGAACGCCTTTGGTTTAGGAGTCCTTGATGATCTTCTAACCACAGCGCTGGCATCATGCAAAGTATGCTGTGGACTTTCATTCCGCTCAACCATTTCTTCTTGTGATTTTGATCGCTTTTTGTGAGGGAGAAAAGACGGAGAGAAGTCATCATCCGCATCTGCTTCTCTTCTACGTTTACTTGGTTTTCGATGCGACATTTGATCAACTAGCACCTGTACACTTTGATGGGGTAAAATGAGTCTAAACACAAACAAAAAAATCTCGAAGATCAAACCGCCATGTCGTGTTGTCCCTGGATAGTTGAGGGTTGACTAAGTACCAGTCATCTCCAGTCCCTTTCAAACAATCGTCAATGGCGGCGTTTTGAACGCAGAACACTGTGTCACAACTTTTTGTTCACAAACTATGTAAAGATTCTTCCTTAGATTCAATAATGAGTTCTTCAGATATAAAAGGTTGGTAAAACTTTACAAAATACTATTCTTGTTTCTTGAACTCATGCTTTAGGTAGCTGTGTTTGTCACGTCCATTTACATTTTACACGATTTTACATCAATTTTTTCTATACTCAGATTTAATAGGAAGACTTACAAACCAGAATACAGAAAGCCAGAGACAAGGATGCAAAAAATGCGGTTATGGTATGTTTAAAATTTTACAGGCGGACCTTATTAACTACAATTTCTGAAAATCCACAAATTGTTCTCACTGGAAAATGTGGCTGTACATTTCACCAGGTGGTCACCTGACATTTCAGTGTCGTAACTTTGTTCGTGTTGATCCTAAGAAGGATGTGGTTGTTGACGTAAGCAGTACATCAAGTGAGGATGAGAGTGACAAGGAAATCAGTGTCAGCTCAACATCGACTCCATCCTCATCTGATTCAGACACAAAAACAAAGAAAACAAAGATACAGAAGAGAAAAACGACAAAAGAAAGACAAAGGTCTTCTCGGTAAGATACTGAAGACAATGTGCTTCATTGCCTTACTCTGCAATCTTCAAATTTGTGAAGGTTATTTAATTCGCGTTTAATTACTAAAGTTAACAGTCTCTCTAACAAAATCTGGAGGGTGACCCTATATGGCGGAATGGCAGTAGTATTGCCCTTACCAACAGGTAAAACCTAACTGCAAGCAAACTAGGCCGTGAAAGCTTACCGCAAGTGAAGCCCTGTGAAAGCTAACTGCAAGCAAAGGCGAAAAACTGCGGTTGGCTTTTGCATATTGGTAAGGGCAATACTGCCATTCTGTCATTCCACCATTCCGCCAAATAAGATCACCCTAAGTTGATTCTACCCTCTATATTAAGATGAGTCAAAAATTCCTCTTAGGCATAGTAAAGGAATCAAAGTGCCAACAGAATCCTTCCTCAGAAAAAAACATTCTTTTTCTCATTTTCAGAGCATCTTGTCTTATCAGTCTTTTGTCAGTGTATATGTGCATGTAACTTATTCATATGAAATAATTTAAACTTCTTAATTTTTAGAAGATCCCAGTCATTAGAAAGGACATTGAAAGAAAGGGATGTACCACGGAAACGAGCTGCATCATATTCCCCACCTGTTTCAAAAAAGTATGCTGCTTCAGTCTACTAATTTGTTCAGCACAAAGTTTGAGCAACAAAACCAAAAATTAGTTACTAAAAATCTAGTCTTACCATGGTAACATTTTGAACACTATTTGAGACATCTTGTTTTAACTCATTTCTCTACATGTAAGTGAGCCAGGAGATTAAATTCTCAAGCATTCTTAAGGAAGTTAAATGTCAAGCATCATAAAAATGCTTAAAGCTTGTGCTACTTTGATTTAAACTAACATGAAACAGCTGTTTTGATTGTAAAATGATAATGGGTAAAAATTCAATTTTCTCTCACAGGGTCTGCAAGCTTAAGAACTGAAATCTTGTGGATTTCTTCTTTAAATACTGTATTCAAAATGTTACCATGCTGTGGGATAACTTTATTTTTGCCTTTATTGCTGGAATGTTAGCGGAAACTGTCTTAATCTCTTTCAATTCTTGTTCTGAGAATTTTTGGCAAAAAAAAAAAAATGCAATCCACAGCTTATTGTTTAGCTTCTCAGACTCCAGGTCCAAAGCTATAGACAGGTTTGTTCCAGAACAAACTAAAATGCTTGTTTGACTGTGATGGTACCAGTAATCATAATATAAAATTTAGCCAAGCCTAAAAGCGGAGCTCAGTATTTTTGCTGGTACTTAATAATTTGATAATTTTTCTGAAATAAGAATAATTAAAAACGTCAACTCCAATTGCAGAATTTCTGCTGAGAATGACCATAAAAAATTAAAAATGCTGCCAGAAGAAAAAAAGTAGGACCTGAGCCTGCAATCAATGAAAAACCAAAGCCTGGTCAGCAGTCAACTTCAAAAAACACATTACCTCTATGAGTTCTAAATCTGAGCCCACAATGTGGTTATGTTATACTGGTCAGCAGATACCTTGATTTGACAGCTGTCAATTGACCATAGCATGGATGTCCAATACCAAAGATGTAAGCTGATAAGGCTGACAAGATATTGACAAGGCATGGCTACCTCAATGGCCGCCATTTTGTGCAACTTTGTCGTCGTCATCGTAGGGCGCACGCGCCCGCAATCCATGCCACTGGCCATGTCGACCATGAAAACTTGAATGCATGGCAGGGCTGTCATTAAGTTTTGTGTCACCTGTAGCCTCGTTCTCCACACCCGTAGCAAACTTGTTACTTTGTGGTTAAATTCTATCAACAACAGGTAATTTCACCCGTAGCACCAAGGGAAAATCAAGCATACTCAGCCGTAACAGGTGTTACGGGTTACGGCCCTTAATTACAGCCCTGCATGGTTCTCCTATTTCTATGCATGCACAATTGTCCTCCTTATGGGGCTCCACTTTGCAGATAAAGAAAAATACTTAGATACTAACAAAACTACAGTGTACATGCTACAAGGCTTTACTTTTATGTGTTTCTCCTATAGGGCAAAGAGGCATCATTCACCACCAACAGATGAAAGTGAAAGTGACCAGAGTAAAGAGCAACAACTGTTTATTATAAGCAAATCATAGAGGACTTTTTCCGTGTTTAATTAGCCTCATCTAAACACTTGAGACAATATGCAAACCCAAGATGCACATTGCTTTTATAAATGTGCTTGAAACGAAAAGGTCCAGACTACGTTTACCTGCTCTCATCGAAACACATACACCTCAACTTTACTACTTTTAGTAAAAGTTAATACTTTTTTACTAATTGTTACAGCACTGGAAATTTTCAAAAGAATAAAGACTTTGAGGTGTTTGGAACTACTCGTAAAACAAGAGTGCGAGAACTTTAAATTTTACTTCATTTTGTTAGCTTGTACATTACTATACTGTTTATATTGGCAGTAAATGAACAGCTATTGACACTATGTTTTAGGTGATGGTGACTCTGACAATCATAGAAGAAAGAGAAAAAAGACGAAGAAACATAGAAAGTTAGTACACATAAAACACAAGCATTCAATGTACATGTATACTCTAAAATTATGTCTATTAAGAGTGAATTAGCCATGCAACACTAGCTGATTTTATTTAGGTGCTCTTTAATTTGTGAACATTTCATATTTTGTTATGCAGGAAAGAACAGTCAAAAAGCAAAAGCAGCAAGAAGCACAAAGAAAAGAGGAAAAGAAGGAAGAAGAAATGTAAAAAACAGGATTCATCTTCAGAGTCTGAGTGAAAACATCCATCAGGCAGTCACATTACTTATTTTGAACAGGATACAAGATACAGAACAGTTGCTAGTTCCTTTAGACTTTATTTCCTTCAATTATTTGTGACATCCAGTGTAAATAATACATTTTTTGTAATACTTTTCAGAAGCTGGGCAGCTATCCATTGTTGACTTCTTTAGAACATTTATTGACTGATATGAAAAATACCCAGATCCTCACTGTTGGGTGATATTATTTTAACCTTTTTATGTTAAAATCTTTGGAATCTTCTGATAAATATCGCCAAGAAGGTTCTTTGCAGTGCTGCTCAAAAGTAAGCTGACACTCGATACTCTAGACTCGCTCCTCCGTGATGCTCGAAACATTTGAGGATTGAGGCTCAAGGGACTGTAAACTTGCTTTTGGGCGATACTGTACCAAGATTTGAGAAGCAAATTGTCACTCATGTGGTATATTGTCATTATGGGGTACCACAATATTCTCATTTGGTGCCTTATGTTTTAACGTTTGGAAATCACACCATGTGTTAGTGCTTGCTAAGGAATGGGGAAAACAAGGACAAAGATTTCACTCCCTTTCTATGCTTGCACAAAGGCAGCAACTTGTCATTTTATTTGGTATTTTAGGGCTGGTGTGACATCACAGGTAGCCTAAGCTGTATGATTGTTCAAATGGTGACCTTTTAATAGTGTGCTGTTTGTATTTTTGTTTTTTTTTTGGTGGATTTAATAGTGAGTCTTAGTTCCAGACCATAGACTCTATGCATAACTGGCTGCCAATTATAAATTCTTTTGTGTGTATTTAGATTAGCCTCATTAACCTCGATTAAGGGTAAATATTCTTTTGATCACCAACTTAAAAATGAGGTTAGTAAGGCTAATTTAAATGAACACAAAAGAATTTTAAACTGGCAGCCATTTGTGCATAGGGTGTATACAGCACTCTAAAAGAACAACAGTGGAGTTCAGGAAAGCGATAAATTTTAAATGTCAAACATAATTTCTCATCTAAATGGCCTGTATTTCTTTCACCACGTACAAAACCTTTAATTATAACAATGCAAATATGCAAATCACTCATGTTACGTAACAATACCAAGGCTCTTACAACTTGGCCTACCTGTGGTTAAACAAGCTGTTACAAATTTGACACTCATAGTGTCTGCCATAGAAACTGTATTAGGATACACCACTACAAAGTTTGAAACACAAATTTAAAGCTTGTTCCATTTCTTTTATTCTGCAGCTTTTGTAAATAATAATATCACTGCCCAGGAGGCCCAAGTATATGGAGGTACCTAAAGTTTTGACCAGTAACTTTGTTTTATGTACAAAAATAACTAAATAACTGATTGAAGTGAATGCTTTAAATAATACCATAATCTTCACAAAGTTTTTTTGTGGGCATAAATTGGTTGCATGCTAAACAATTCCTTTGTAAAGCTTAAATACCCTTATGTTCTACCATTTACCTTGTTTTTAAAATGTCATGTTTTTAATGAAAATAAGAAACAATAATTTTTCTATGATAGCTTGGTTGACGTCAATCATTACAATGACAGAGTGTCCATTATTCTGCAGTTACGACTTCAATAGTGCATCAGAAAATACAAATCCAGACTTTTATACCCCAAAATAGATTTTGGTATTAGTTTGCAGAATGCTTGTCATCTCAGGTGACCAGACAGATGGCTGAGCTCTGTACCTATATTGCTGCCACAGCTGTAATGTACATGGGTTTTAATTCATTTTGTTAAGACCAAGATTAAAAATTCAATACACAATCTATATCTATATCTCGGTTCTATATTAAATTTACTGTACATGTTTTGCACGTTCAACTACTAATGCATTGCACTAATTATTGATCCAGTTGTTGATACAACCAAATATTTAGAACAATTTTGATGTTCCTAATATTGTAACTTCTAGTTAAAGCAAAGAATACTATCTCAAGTCCATAAGCATTGATGCAGGGTTCTCCAGGTACGATTTCCACAGATTTGAGAATCTAGCCATTGTTGCTCCTTCTATAACCCGATGATCAGCTGACCAACTCACGTTGACTATGTGTGCCTTGTAAACATTGTCATTTTCATCAAATTTGGGGACTTCCTGTAGAAATGAGATAAACCAAAACATCTATACCATTCCTACTTGGCCTCGTGTAAGAATCTTATACAATGATAGGTTTATGCTGGTTTTTACTACAGTCACAAGCACAGTTCAAAGTGAAATCTAGATATCCCATAAAAACCTGGCAAATCAAAAGTGTATTTTCACGGATTCCAACATTGTGATCTATTCACCTGTGGTTATATCAGCTTTCTTTAAGGACTTGATTCTTTCAATTATGTACAAGCCTCCCCCCTCTAAATTAAACCTTTTGGGCTTGCCTTCATTTTACCCTCTATTACCATACTTGAAACAATAACAAATCCCTAACAATAATCCATAACCTGAAAATTGTTCAATTTCTCCCAAAGGTTCAAGTTAGCAAGATTCAGAAACAAATTCACACTTTTGCAAATTTATTGTTGTTGAAACACTCAAAGTTCTTGATTTTTATTACCCTTCCCAATAACTTAAGTGAGCAGTCACAAGCATAAGAATATAATTACAAACAAAGCAAACCTGTATTCTTCCAATAGCACAGATAGCTACCTCAGGTGGCATGATCACTGGTTTGGCATATGTTCCTCCAATCTGGGAATATCAAATCAGCTTGTTACTATATTGCAAATATGCCAGTTGACATCCAAAGTAAACAATAAACACAACATTGGGGGATTTAAGTTTTGATAGGCAAGTCCACAGTAATTGCAATGGTTACAAAGTGTGTGAGCAACAACTACCAAACATGATGCCTTCTTAGTGGAGCATGTGGCAATACCATGTGGCACTGTTGAAACAAACTGTACAGTGTTGGTCAACATCATAACAGAGATGAGAATGTGAAGTGAATGACAGTCAGCTCTCACTCTGGAACATCAAGCTGTATATCTTCGAGAGATTACCATGTAAAAAGAATAGGTTACAGACAAGTAAATTCAGCCAAGCCAAGATGGCAGACCATTGACTGTAGACCAATGTTTAGGTTTGTTTGGATTTTGTTCCTTTGTATTACAACAGAGAGACACCCAATCCACTCACCGATCCAATATTCGATAAAGTAAATGTACCGCCTGTTAGATCATCAGGTGATAATCTTCCAGCGAGTCCAAGCTCGTGGAGTCTGTTAAGATCAACGGCAATATCAAATATTGACTTGTTCTGTACATTTTTAACATTTGGTACTAATAAGCCTTGTTGTGTATCCATGGCAACACCGATGTTGTGAGAGCCCTGTGTAAAAGAAGCAAAAAAGAGATTGTTGACTAATGTACATGTATGGTATTAGTAAGCATGGGAACTTATTGCTGCAGCTAATATACTCTGGTGTTGCAGATCCCAGTACATGGCCCTAGCAACAATTTTTATCCAATGTGTTATAGCTTGGGCTTTAAAATAACCTTCCACTGAGCTGGCTTTAATTTCTATTTTTCCTCCCGGACCTGTATTTAGTTGTTTAAGCGAGTTTGTAGAGGCAGAAATCTTGCTGATGTGGACCAGCGGACAATACTCGTGTGTTTATTACATCAGATAATAATTATATAGACGAGACCATATAGTCTGGCACTCTACCAACTGAGCTAATCCCAACATCCACAGAACATTATACAAGTCTTTGCCCCAGTCACAACTATTTGCCACCTGTTAAAAAACAAGCACTGAAAACATTAAGACTGCCTCCATTCCCCCTCATTCAACATACCTTGAAAGTGATGTTCTCGCACTCTGGGTCAACTGAACTGTTTAATATTGGGAAGTGTAACAGAGCCATGGAGGCTGCCTTGATGAACATTGGCATAAAAGAGAGCTTCACCCCTCTGGACAGAAATGATTCCTTACTGTGATTTCTCAGCCTACACAGATAAAGAAAAAATAATGAAACTACATGTATTGTTTGCAGGCATAATGGTTTGTGTACATTAAATTTTTGTTTCCAGAAACATAATAGAGACCTTTAGATTCTACGACGAGGATGACTACAAGTACGAGATTTGAATTTAAGTTTTGTTGTGCGTCCTAAGAAAATAGCCTCAACAGAAAACTCTTTCTTCCTTTTTATCGACAACAAAGTTAGCATGGTTATTTTTATTGCAGGCAGTTAGACCTCTCCTAATCGCTAACATCTCCTAATCGCTAACATTTTGATAACTTGTTTTCGCCGCTACGACATTCTCACTGAAACTCGTAGTGACAAAAACGAGTTATCAAAATATTAGTAGTTTTATCATCTTGCGATTAGGAGAAGCCAAACTTCCTTCAATAAAAATGACCGTGCTAACTTTGCTGCTTATAAAAGAGGAAAATGAAATTTTCTGGTGAGGCAATCTCGTACTCGTAGTTGTTCTCGTTGTAGAATCTAAAGGTCTCTAATGAGCTAGTCAGAACAACCAATCTCTTCTTTCGGAACAAACAAACAAAAGCTTCTGGTCCAAAAAGTGAATGTGACACTTGAGATGGAAACTAGCTAGAGAGTAGCTTTCTTGTGGTCATTCCTGTTAATCCTGTTAATACAGGTCATTTTGAAGGCAGTTGGCCCGGGGAGGGGAGGTACTTACATTATACATGAGAGGGGTGTCCGACGGAGCTTAATATTGCAAAGCCAAAAAAATACACGAGCCTGAAATTTGACACCCAAAAGACTTAAATAACTCAATACGGATTTAATTTCAATCAAACAGACTCTTTTACATTGCTGAAAATTTGAATGAATATTTTTCTGACCCACCAATCGCAACAAAAATTTCACTTGGAGATGTGACCCAAAAATACTTGACAGATCTTTTGATCCTAAAAAATACCAAGCTTGTAAATTTTCAACCCAAAAACTATGTCGGACCCCCCATCATGTATACTGTGAGTACCCCCCTCCCCACGCCAGTAGGCTACTGAGCACCAGATAATGAACACAATACACCCTATCCCAAAATGGCTACCATCTTGATATTCTTTTGTTGGTATTCAAATTAGCCCTTCTTGCCTCGTTTTTAAGCGCAAAAATCAAAAGAATATTTTATCTTGAACGAGGCAACAAGAGTCAATTTGTATGTTCATAAATCAGCGGCCATTTTGGAATAAGGTGTATGGCCAAGCATCACATACTCATACCTTACAAGCTCATTAAGAATTATTTCATCCTTATAGCCAAAATGAGGAATGGCAAGTGATGCAGTCATTGCTTTAACCATAGCTCTCCTGATCCCTTTGATTTGTTCAGTTTTGTCTTCAAGCATCACTTCTGGTCTTCTGATGGGGGTGGGTGGGACAGTAGGAGTTGCTGCTGATACTTCTACTGTGGGGGGTCCAGGAGGAGCTGGTGTGGTTTTGGTTTTCATTTCCTCAATGTATTGCATGATATCTTCTTTAAGAACTCGACCTACTTTACCAGTTCCAGGAACGTCAGACAGTGTAATCTGGGAGAAGAAGTGCATGATAAAAAAAAAATGGTATGTGCTCTGGTTGGGTTTGTAGTCATTTTAGATGTGTTTGCATGTGCAAAAAATAAATCCATTTTCTATTTAAGTTTTGGTGGAAGAAGGTTGGCTGACTCATGACTTGTGTAAGTTTCAATTCTTTGACCACCTCCCAGCACAGAGTTTCAACTACTACCAGTACGAAACAAGGTTTCTTTATAGCATTTACAAGCAAATTCTCCTTACGTTATGTTCCATTGCAATCTTCCGCACTGCAGGAGTTGCCAGCACTTTGCCACCCCTGCTAGGAGCTGTGCCTGTGGTCTGAGAGGGAGGGGATGGTGAGGCTGTTGATTGAGAAGCTGATGAGTGAGGGGAGGGGGGAGGGGGTGGAAGTGGTTCCTCTATAGCATGTGTTGGTTTGGGCTTCTGTTGAGCAGCCATAACATCTTCAGCTGGGCTTGGTCCCACATCAACACCTGACAAACACAAAATATAATACTTGTGTAAGTTAAAAAATCAACTTTGTTTGCTGAAAGAGGAAACCACTTCAAAGTGGAATGACTGATTAATGTATGGTCAGGACTCATATGCCAGATTGAGCTGGAATTCACCAGTGTTGGTTTTAACAGAGGAAGGAAATCCAGAAAACCCTTGAAGCAAGGAAAACAGCCAAGAAACAAGTGTACTCAACCCACTTATGATGCACATCCAATTGGTGGGCATCTGGAGTGAGAGTTGGAGCGGCCCTGGGCAGGAGCCCAGGAAGATGGGGATAGGAGGTCAGTACAGAAGGTGGGAAAGAAGGTGGGAATCGGGAAAATTTTGCAAAATTGCATAATATTTTGCAATAGAAATAAAACAAAGAGGTGGGAGATGGGAGTAAAGGGTATGGAAGTAGGAAGTTCAGACCCCCTGTCCCACCCCTCCATGTGGGGTGGCTTGTAATAAGTTCTTGTTCAAGATTTGAAGAAGACATGAAAAGTGTTCGGGATATAATGAACTTACTAGCATCAACATGGGCATCTACTTCTATGTCTACCAGAGGCAGTCCAACCTTGGCAGTGTCGTCAACCTCATAATACAGTTTCCTAACAGTACCATCAAACCGGCTTGTTATTGTCACTGACGCCTGTGGTATTGAGATTTAGACAGTAATTTTTTTAACAGTTGGGTTTGAAGCTGAAAGAATGCTTATGCAGCTAGTGATGACAAAAGTCTTTCTGTCATTAAGCAGCACTGACCTTGTCACTCTGTACTTCACAAATACTGTCAAATTGACTGACATGGTCTCCCGGCTTTACAAACCTGTACATAGAATGTTAATTAAAATTTGCCATTTTTTATATCTGATTTTACAGTGAAGTAATTGAAAGGCAGATGGGAGTACTGTCACGAGTCAAATAACTTTATTTTATATAGACTGAACAAAATTAATGTAATACATCTTTTACATAAGATTTACAATTCTGTGAGTAGAATAACATGAATTCTCACCATTCTTTAATTGCAACTTCAGCAATTCCTTCTCCAATGTCAGACAATTTAAAATGCAGGACTTCTCCATATGTAACTGGATAAAGCGAAAAAATTCTTTCAAAACATAAACGATAACAATTTACGGAAAATCGTACTCTACACGAGCAAAATTCCGGAAAATTGATCATCAGTCGATGAAATCTTATTTATTAATAATAATAATAATAATAATTCTTTTTTTGTAGCACATGTGGCAATCCTGAGTTCCGGGTCTTTTGAAAATATTAGAAATATTTTTTTAAATTAATTGTGGTATTACACACCCCCGACACACCCCCAGAACCCTTGGGCAGGAAGTTTATCAAAACTGTTTGATGTAAATATGTTTTTTTAACGTTGAACCGGAACAGAAAAATATTTTAAATTATACAGCTACAGAAATTGGGTTAAAATAATTAAATATCACAAGAAGATTTTTTATGGGATCGGGTGAACACTCAGTACGGAAAAAGAGGCAGATCTAAAAAAAAACACTCGCGCCGGCGCGCGTTCTACCTGGTGTTGTTCGCAGAAATCGCAAACTCTCTCTTTGTTTTGGAAGCTCCTGTAAGTTAAGAAAATAGGATTAAGGGCATCGAGGAGTCAATTAAAAAAGCAAAAGATCGATCAGTTAAAAGTAATTTCTTCATGATTACTCAACCTTATTGAAACCTCCATTCATGACAACCATACACGAACAAATCGGACGCTTTCTCGTAACAATCGGTCGGTTCTGAAAACAAAAACATTATTGTTATTATAGCATTATCCTTCTCCTACCACAGATTTTTTTCTTACCTGTTGGTAAAGAAGGCGCAGATTTCTCCTAAAAGTCAAGTTTTGTAAAATGGAGAATCGAGACGCCATCTTGAAAATCTAGCCACGTGGGATCACTTGCACGGCTGCGTTTTAGAGCAAAACCGCTGTCCTTTCTTGTTTTGTTGCGTCGAGATGTTGAGATGAGGAAGTGAAAGTTGTTTTTCGTCTTTTTCTGCAGGATTTTGAAAGCACCTCTCAACAAATGAATAGATATTTACGAGCATGAGCAACATATATATCCAGGAGCCTCCGACAAATGGAAAGGTAGGATATGACTGCAGAAAAATCGAGGAAGACTGCCCTAATACCCTCGCCGTGCGCCACTGCTTATTTGCTGTCTGATACCAATGTAGTCTATTATAAATATTTTTTTTCTGGCCTTAACAACTCCATATAATCAGTTAAAAGTGATTATTTCTTTGAGTTCATCTTTCGTCGGTTGGCTAAAGTGAACAAAATGAGAATCAACTGATGCTGTTCAAAAGATCAATTCTCCTTCTCTTTTGCTAGTTCCGAGAATTAAGTGGTTCATCAATAAAGAACCTCCCAGTTGATGATTTCCTTTATTCTCATTACCCACCTGCCTGAGAATGTATTGATGCTGTAAGAAGAATTTAGATATTGATCAATACAAAAACAGTCACCTGAATGAGTTTGGGGGGCCAAGCAGCTAGCTGCCTTTTTTCCGTAATGATATGCATCAGTCAGAGAGCACGAGGGGTGGAGGGGTGAGGGGTGGATGGATTCAGTTGGAATTGACTGATGCAATATATGTGACATGCATGACCTCTTGGGATAAAATTATTTAATTTTATGGAATAAAATAAATACTGTAATGCTAAGCTAGTAAACAGGTGGCAATTTGAATTCTTTATTGGTATAATTTTACCGCAGGTTCTCCTTTCCACGACATGCGGGGAAATTGATATTGAGTTGTGGTCAAAAGAAGCTCCTAAAGCCTGCAGAAATTTCATTCAGCTTTGTTTAGAGGGGTACTATGATAACACCATTTTCCACAGAATTGTCAAAGGTAGGCAAATTTATTCATTTTGTGCTTCCTTCAGCACTCTAAGCATTGGGCCATGCCTTCTTCTGAAGACATCAAAGTAAAGACTTCTTGTTCAACAAATCATGTCAGCTGTTTTCCATCGCTAAATTATAAAGATCTCATACTCACTAAATAGTAATGCCAATGTGTTTATTAGACACACAGCAAAGCTGGAGTGACTACCAGCCCAATAATCCCTAAAGAATGTTCACAGTGAAAAGATAATGATTCCTCTTTGTAAACAATATAAATAATATACAAACTAAGAAAAAAATATAATTATTGCTCATATATTATACTGCTCTAAATTACCAGTTGCCTGCTAAAAGGGGAAGGGAAAAGAGATGAAACAGTCAAATAAAATCCTTTCCCTTTTCTTTTCCCTCCCTCTTCCTCTCCTTTCAATGTCTGCCATGCTGGCTAGGTCATTGAAACACCCAGAGTCGCAGATGACCCATCACGATACCTTTATTTACCCTTGGGTTGATGAAGCTTGTTACGCCTCTAGCAATTCTATGCTAATATGCCAAGCATTTCTCACCCCAACTTGCACCACAACACTGGGAGCTCCATGCCCTACCCATGCAAGGGGTCATAGCCAGACAAATATTATTAATAATGGAGACAATGGCCATGGTTAAATTAACTTCATAGGTATTTAGGGTGTTTATGATGTCTACATTTAAACGCAACACTAGGATCACACTTTATTTGGCAAAAAATGACTGAGGCAAGTGCCTCGGTTTGCCTGAAATCACTGTAACAACTCAGCTCTTTGGGCCAACACGAAAACAAATTGTACATTCTCATCTTTACTGTTACCAAACCAGTTATTTTTTATTGACTTCCTTATCAGGTTTTTGTGTTCAAGGAGGTGACCCAACAGGAACAGGAATGGGTATGTTTTTGACCTTTCAGTAGTGGACAGTTTTTATTTATAAATTAAATTATTTCAAATAAAAAATAATTAATTTCTTCCTCTTAATTCAGGTGGAGAATCCATTTATGGACAACCATTCAAGGTGATGTCATAGTGTGCTCTTTTTAGTGTTGTTTATTTTAATTTGTGTTTGATGTAATGTTCTAATTGGTGTTAGATCAAAAAGCCTTTGTTTGCCTTGGTACTCTGCTCTTTGGCAAGCAAAAGTACATCACTGTAAAAGTAGATCACTGCATTAATTGAATGATACTTTTTGACAAAATGATGACACGTAACCTGTTATTTGACCAGTATCCCACACTCTAGTTCTACTTGGGCTTTTCCTACTGCAGACGTTACCCTTACTTTTTACATATCCTTACTTTTTTACAGGATGAATTTCACCAGAGGCTCCGTTTTGTCAGAAGAGGTCTGGTTGCAATGGCTAATGCAGGGCCTAATGATAACCAGAGTCAGTTCTTTTTCACTCTTGGAGCGACAGTTGAGTTAAACGGGAAACACACTATATTCGGCAAGGTAGGTACATACAGGAAGATGTGAAACCTGTTTTCTGGAAATTACATTTTTATATTTACCAGTAATAGATGATTATAAAAAAGACAGAAACAAAATTCTATGTCCTGTTTTTTAGATAAAGCTCTGAATACCTTTTGTCTTTTAATTTCTAGGTTGCAGGAGACACAATATACAACATGCTTAAAATGGAGGACTGTGAAGTTGATAGAGATGACAGGCCTCTTTTTCCACCAAAAATCAAAAGAACAGAGGTGTGATAGATTTTCATTCTATTTTGAACTTTTTTTCAGAGTCTCAACCTTCTCTATTGACTAATTTGTTTCTAGATTTGTTGAACATGTACAGTGATACATTTCAAGATGAGACTAACTTTTTAATTTACTGGCCTATTAGCCAATGAAAAGTCAGACTGTACTTCCCCAAAGTATTTTTTCCACGAGTTAGATATTGTTGCTGTCTACAAAGAAAAGTTGACTTTTCTGAGTTTTTCCTTCATTTTCATTAGACAAAGTGGTCAGTGGGAAAGCTAACTGTGCCAGCCAAAACCTAGTTGGCCACCATTAGTCTTGAGCCTTGGTGTGGTTCAACCTCTCGTACAGACACCTCAATATGGACACATCAACTGGTCTAAGAGAAACCAAAATTTTATATTACTCTCTACATCAGGCTATACTAAAAGGTGTACACTTTTTATTCTTTTCTTTTGTTAGGTTTTATATAATCCCTTTGACGATATTATTCCAAGGCTCAAAAAGGAAGAAATGAAACCAAAACCTGAAGAAGAAAAGAAGAAGAAAGTCAAGGGAACAAAGTGAGTAGTGTTTAGCCCTACTAATAAACTTTTTTTGAAAGACATTAGATGACCCTTGTTTAGTCATTGCACTGTAATTCTTTAACATAGATTTAGCCAAGCCTAAAACTGGAGCTCTGTATTTTTGCTGGTTCTTAATATTTCTCTGAAATAAATAAGAATAACTTCAATTGCAGAATTTCCGCTGAGAGTGACCATAAAAAATTAAAAAATGCGACCAGAAAAAAAAAGTCTGACCTGAGCCCGCGATCAATGATAAACCCAATGCCTGGTCAGCAGTCAACTTAAAGAAACATGTTACCTTCGATGAGTTCTAAATCTGAGCCCACATTCTGGTCATGTGATATCTCGATTTGACAGCTGCCAATTGACCATAACATGGATGTCCAAGACATGGCTGACAAGGTATTGACAAGGCATGGCTACCCCAATGGCTGCCATTTTGTGCGACTTTGTTATCGTCGTTGTTGTTGTAGGGCGTACATGCCCGCAATGCATGCCACTGGCCATGTCGGCCATGAAAACTTGAATGCATGGTTCTCCCATTTCTATGCATGCACGATTATCCTTCTCCTATGGTTATGAAATTTGATTGATATTTATTTACCTTTTAGATTATGATATAAATCATTGGGAAATAAAATTCTAACTAGTGCGAAAACCAAAGATAAAATTGTATTTTAAACAACAACATAATCATATATCGCAATGTTTATGTCAATAGAAACTTCAGCCTGTTGTCATTTGGTGAAGAGGCAGAAGAAGATGAATCAAATGTGACTTCAGTTGCAAAGGTGAGATGTTTTAAATTCTCCTTAAAGGAGCTGCATCACGATATTTTGAGTTATTTTTTTGTGACAAAGCAAATTACCCTTAAAAGTAGGAAACATAAACATGACAGTTTAATAAGGAAGAAAACACAAAGAGTTGATACTAAACCAAAAAGGAACAAGGTTGGATACAGATGGAGAAGATTGAGACGGATTACAACTGATGATATTTTTGAAAAATTTAGGCTAAATTTTTCAAAATGCATGAACCTTGACATAGCTCATTTTTGTAAGACTGGGTAAGATAGTATGTGGGCAGACTCACCTTTGGGTCAAACACAAGAGTGTTGTGAGCAGTGAAGAGTCAGTCTAAAAGTGATCTAGCAGGGTTGAGTTTTAGTGGGTGTGGACCAAGAAGTTGAGCTTGCTTTCATCTATGTAAAATGGTAAAGGGTTAGTTAAATGAGAATTTGTTTGCACATCAAGACAATAATTTTGACACAGTCCATGATCGTTTCTATTCTCACCACCTGTATCCTTGATTATGTATTACTGCTCAGGTGAGAAATTAGTTGTTGATCAGTTTGACAATAAAAACAGTAGCTACTAAATAATAATTGTTTTCTGTTCTACATGTAGACAATGAAAATGAAAAGCAGTCATGATGTCCTAAGAGATCCAAAACTGAGTTCACAGCCAGTTGTTGAGACTACAGCTGCCATGGTGAAGGTAAGAATTCCAAAAAGTCCAAGAACTCTAAACATTTTAACACAACATGTATGAGGATTTCTTTTAGGGAAGGTGGTACTAAAAAGGAAAAGTGAGGTAATTATTGGGGCAAAAGTTGTTCACCTGTGCCTTTATTTATTTCAATTTAATGGCATAATAACAAAGGGATGTAAAAAATGTAAACACACAAGTTTACACACACGGGGGTTTTATCAAGTGTTTGTGCAGGAGGTCAGTGGGGTTTTTCAGTTGGGCGTTTTAAGTTTTTCTTGTAAAAGAAAGTACGGTAAGCAAAGAAGACGATCACAGCTGGACGGTTAATTTGCCTGGCCCTTAATGAAACCCCTGCAAACACACACATACATAGATGTAGAACAGCAGAACAATAAAATGGGAATAATGTCCCCAAGCCCCCAAAACAATAGCAACTGCTACTGGAAGAACAGAAGAACAATATCTAGAACAAACAACTCGAACAATGCCCCTAGCCCCCAAAACAATAGCAACTGCTGCAGTTACATGGAAGTGCAGCAGAAGAGGAGATCTGAAGTACAAGCTTACAAGAGCTGCTACACAAAATTGAAAGTAAATTATGTTATTTCTTTATATCTTCTTAGAGCAAGAAGAAATCAAAGACTCTAAACTCAGATGATGACAGTGACAAGGAGGTAATTACAAGGGAGGGAGGGAGGGAGGGGTGTCTGTGGTTCAACATGACATCAACAGTAACTTACAGAACAAATGACTTACGGATAAATAAAGCTGTAAGAGAATGTGGAATTATTCAAAGTTGATTTCAGAAAATAAGTGATTTTCTAACAATATTAGTGATGTAGGTTAAAAACAGGGTATTATATTCAGTGAATGTTAACAATCGGTTTGAAATGCATGTTGTATCTCTAAAGTACCAGTATCTGTTAACTGAGGATTGGCCTTGTTTGTAGGAAAGCGATGAACGGGAATTTGACTCACAAATGCAAGAAAAAGTGCGAAGTAAACTGAAGAAAAGAAAAGCAAAGGAAGATGAGGATGGAGTTGAAGAACGGTCTGAAATGAGGTTGGTAAACAAAAACAATGACAAGTACAATCTGTAACATGACCAATGGCAGTGGAGGCATGAATCTAAAAAAGTCCTTCTTAAATCTTTCTTGTTTACGCTAAGTTCAACAAAAGCCAAAAAACCCAGGTGCTCTCACAGACAATAAGAGCAGTGAACAGCATCTCAGTGTTGCCAGAGCGTCAATAATAATTCTGTCATGTTGTTGTGGTCTCTCTCTCTCCCTTCCATTCCAATGTGGAGTGAACTGCATGTAATGACGACCCTGGGCTCGTGCCATCCATACAATCAAAATAGAAAACTCTTGAAGTTAACCCCCAATCTGAAGTCTGTATTCCACTCCCCTGCCACCAGCTACACTTGCTGCAAGTCAGCCTCACGAGTTTTTCAGAACAAGAAAAGAGCTAAGTGAGCGAAGCGAAATTTTCAGGCCATAAAGAGGCCGGTTGCTTTATAAACAAGACAAAGGACTTTTCTGAAAGTCTACCATCTTGCTCCCATGCTTTGGCTCTTTGTCTAGAATTTTCAGTGGCAGATTTTCTCATTTATGACCAGTCTATAACGATACTTCAGTTTAAGTTTTTGTGGTTGTTCTTTTTGGGTATTTTATTCCTTTGCCACGAATTAAGTGGCGGCAAAGCTGTATGTGATACATGTTCAGCATTTGGCCCTCTCTTTTTGTCGCTCAACACTGCACTCCGAGACCGTAGCGGTGCGTGAAAGAGATAGGGCCAGAACTGGACAAATAGCATCCTAGACTTGAGTTTATAATTTGAGTTTTATTTAGGCTATGATGAAGCCTTTGTAACACAGCAACGTTTTTTTCTCGTTAGTAAACAGAAAGATGATTCTCAATCCAAGATCCCTGCTGTACGTGCTGAATACAAACGTCTTAAGCGAGAACTAATGGAGACTAAAATGAAGAAAGACGTTGAACACAAGAAGTCATCAGGTAAAAACCTTGTGCGAATTTATCCGCACAAACTTGACTGTCTTCATTATCCTGTTCAACTGGCGTTTCTGCATTTGTGACTCACTTTTGAGCATTTTTTTCTAAAAAGAAGGGAAAATATTGTTTCTTGGAGGGTTTGTTGTTTGGTTTCCCTAACAATTTGAAAAACCAACAGAAATAAGCCAAAACTGATCAAAAAGTGAAGACAGCAAAACTCCAGGAATGTAAGAGAAAGAAGGCGAACATTGTCAGTTAAAAAATAGATTTGTTGATATTGATAGCAAAGCTCAGCTGAAAGTTGTATCAACCTAGTTACACTTTTAACATGTAAGTCCTAACACAACACTGTAGGAACGAACTGAAAATGAACCGAAAACGTATTTTATTTAATAATTACTTTCTTCTTAAAATTGAGCAATAGACCAATTTTGATATTTTAAAATTCAGCCTAAAACAATAGACCCAAGCACAAGGCTTTGGGGAATAAACTATAGAGTTTGTGGGGGACAAATAGCGGTCATCCAGTGAATGAAGTAACGAAGTTCTCGGAACCGGCTATTTACGAAGAAATGCGAGTACTGAAATACGAGAAATTATGTCTGGAATACAAAGAAAGAGCCCTATTGTTGTGTGTGTCTCACAAAACATTGCTTGTTTTTAAAACGTGAGTTTTCGCATGTGAAGCACTGGTGGTTCAGTGGTAGAATTCTCGCCTGCCACGCGGGAGGCCCGGGTTCGATTCCCGGCCAGTGCATATGGTTTAAATTTTTTATTCTTTAGTATAAAATTGAAGACGAATTTCGGGTTATTCGCAAGCCAATTTGGAAAAAAGAAGAAAACGAACCAAGTTAAACAAAACAAATACAGAGTACACTGTATTTAGTCGTGGACTCCCTATTATAAGGCTCCTTCAAGAAGTTTGAACCCAAATTTATTTTTAGTCAAGGCACTACAAACAACTTATAGCCACTTCAGAAAATACCATAATACTCTTTGTTTGTCCCCAAAATTTTGCATAAGCATTGTTTTTGTTTTCTCTTTGGACCATTGTAAGTCTCATGAGAAACTGGAAACAATGCTTATGCAAAATTTTGGGGACAAACAAAGAGTATTATGGTATTTTACGAAGTGGCCTATTGAGCGCAGATTGATGGGTGGGTGGGTGAGAAGGACACTAAGATGATAGAACGCAGAGAAGTGTTTCCACTGAAAAAGAAAACAAGAAAACCTTTCAATTTATGTGTATTTAAGTTATTTTTATTTTTTAATTTTGTTGTTGTTCAGAGTCAAAGGAATCCGACGTCCTGGCTGCATTTCACGCTGAACAGAAATCTTATCTTGAGAAGAAAAAGGCGGCTCAAAAGAGAAAAGGCGAGGGAAGAGATCAACAGGTACTTGTCACGCAATGCTTTCTGTGGATCCTTCTCCGACCGTCACACAACTCTTGCGATAGCGTGTGACAGGCTTGTTTCTTAGATCTTCCTTTTCAAGAAAACATCCTGCTTATTAAATTATAATAAGAATAAATTGTTTTTCACACTTTGTTACTTCCCTGTTTCCAAGGACTGCCTGGAAAAAGATTCTGAGGGCTGTGGCTGTTCTAAGAAACGAGCAATAGCGTTTTCAGTTTTCCAGTTTTTTATGCCTTTAAATTTCGACACTAATTTATTTGGGATTGCACTGAAAACTAAGCACTTTAAATGCAATTACATGAAAGTACATCATCTTGGTGTCATTTACATGTTCAAAATTACGGATTTTCCTATAAACTGATTTGGTCTGTTTTTGTCTTGTTTGTATCTTTGTATCAATTCAGATTCATTACAGCCAAATGTCACACCTTTCTCTTGTAGACACTGGCTCTTTTGTCGTCGTTCCAAACCAAACTTAATCAGTTTGAAGAAGAGGAAGAAGAAAAGGAAGACAACGGAGCAGAAAACGAAGACGATGACACGGGGTGGTAAGAAACTTCTCCACTGAGTGAGATAAATTAGCAGTACAGAGTTATGCCAGGATTTGTTAAGTTATTTCTATGATGTACACTATTTCCACTTTGGAATTTAATGAATCCTCAAAAAATAACATCACTCTTAGGTAGAAATATATCAAATTAGTAAAACGAATCCTAAAATAGACAAGGGACGTTGCGACTGAGGAATTGTGAAAACCGTTGTAAGAGGGGGTAAGTTTCTAAAGAAACTGTGGTGCTGCGTGGGTGGGAAGTATAACAAGATAATCTGGTTTTATCAACTGGGTTGGTAATGTGAATTGGCCACCGTAAAGAGATTCGTGAGCTGACGTTTCGAGCGTTAGCCCTTCGTCGGAGCGAATCCGACGAAGGGCTAACGCTCGAAACGTCAGCTCTCGAATCTCTCTACGGTGGCCAATTCACATTACCAACCCAGTCGATAAAACCAAATTATATTAATAATTTTTTGTCTAGCAGTGGTGTGATTGGCTCGTAATGTCGTCACGTGATGTACGGCTTGTCTTCCTGTGTGAAATATCATGCGTCTTTGTTCATTGCAGGATGTCTCACTCGCTGCAGTGTGAAACGCAAGAAAAACGAGCCCGGGATGCCTATATCGAGGACGAAGACACGTTTGAAATATTTGATCCGCGAAACCCCATCAACAAAAGGCGAAGGGAAGCAAGCAAAAAGGCCATGAAAGACAAACGAAGATAACAACAACAACAACAACGGCAGACAGACCTGGGTGATTTGTAAGTTGAGCAGTCAAGGGAACAGGCGCCGTTTTTTTTCGTAAATCCTCGTGAAAACACCCCAAGAATTGCCGAGTCCTGTAAGCCAATCAGAAAACTGTACGATCACACCCGAGTATACCAACAACAACAACAATAATCTCTTTATTTGTGCCCAGAAACATAATACGTCAGCTCGTGGTTGCTTGGCAACGGGATTGCGATAGGAAAAGGCCCTTGTTCCCCCGAGTCAGTGAACAGTATGTTTGATTATCTGCTAGGAGTAATATTCAACCCCTTGTGGACTGGCGCGCAACAACTTTCAAGAATTGTAGAGTAGAACAACAACTAACTTTTGAGGTCATGAACAATTTGAGTTGATGAAAAGACAAAAAAAAAACGCCTTCATATAATTGCTCAATCTTTCATACTTCTTGAAGGATAAACTGAACGTCATACCATCTTACTTTGTTTCCCATGTAAAACGATTCGACCGCCAACTGAAACTTGTGCAAAAGTGACGTGACATGCTTGCCTCATGTAGCATTGTGATCATGATAACCGAAGTTCGCGGACTTTGAGATCAGGATACAAGTTATTTCCAGCAGCCTGTGAAACTATCTGACACTTCGGTTCTTATTTGAAGAAAAGCTGGTTGTTTTAGTTTAGCGCTTGACTTGCACAGCACAACAGTCACTTTACAATCGAAAGAAATTTTACTTCTTATTCTTATGAATCCTAAGTTAAATTGTGTATTCTCCTAACGAATTGCTGCAATTTTCTTTAATTTAGTTCTATGAATTTGGTGGTTCATCAAAAGATTGACTTTCTTTATTCTAATCACCTATATGCTTGACAATTTATTGAAATTGCAAGGAGAAAATTGAAGTTGATCACCACCGTCCAGAGCAAGTTGAAGTATTCATGTCCCCAGTAGTCATTTTGCTATGTAAGCAGTTTATACAATCCTTGTGAAATAATACAAATATTTATTTAAAATTAACATAAAAGCGCTTTGGAACAAAGCGCTCAAAACCCGACATAACTCCAAGATTCTTATCTTTTAATGTGGTAAAGGAAATGTGTCATTTGCTGCGCGTACTCAAGCACTTTAACACGTTGATGTCGCCAAGTTTTATTCTTAAGATCTGTCGAATTTTTTATAAGTTTTTCGTTGCAAAAAGCTTAAGGGAAAGCGGTAGTAGTTTCAGAGAAATTCAGTGTCTTTATGTCTAGGTTTAGATTATTTTTTTAGCCCACACACGTACAAAATAAAGATGTAAAAACAATTACTTTATAGTAATAAATTGATCTTCACTGTGAAATAATTACCGATTACTGCGCTAATGAGAATTGCTTTTGTGGTGACGGCATTAAAAGTGATTCCTCTAGAGATGAAAAAAAAGGTAAAACAACCTTAGCTTAAGTCGCTCAATGTTGTATAAACTGCTAAACACAGAATAAACTATAATCATAAACAACTTTCCATTTCAAGAACCGCAAAGTGACCAAATAATGAGACTACGAAAGAATAAAATACTACTGAAGGGACTTATTACTTAATACTTATCAAGGGTTTATTACTGAGAGGTCATGCATAGTAATTTTACCACTGGCTCAAAACCCAGCGGGGAGGGGGGCGGGAGCGCTACTCCCTTATATGAGCTATAAGGAGACGTGCCGCTAGGAAGGGTATAGTTTTTTGACCTCTCAGTCCTGGACAGGGTATATCATTCAAGCGAGTCTGTTCTAAACAGGGTATGGGTATTAAGGAGTCGTCCAAGACAGGGGTATTGTTTTATGTTATTTTGGCCCTAAACAGGGTTAGGCTTTCAGACCTCCAGCGGGCACCCCCTGTACCCAAACGTGGATCAAGTACCCCCGTCCCCCCCCTCCCGGAGCTCAAATTTGGTCATACTGTTTCTTTCTTGGGCAACTCAGTAATTGTCAAAAATGTATGATGTATTTGCTCAAGCTAAAACCCGATTGATTCTCTTGATTCGTGTGATTGCGCGCTGCAAAACGCGCGAGACGAGCAGGTGACCTTGTTTTCAAGTTTCATCTTATTAGTCTGCGCGTGGTTTGGCAACATTTACTTGTAGTTTCCGCACATTTTGCAGTAACAGGGTTGACTTCCGTCCCTTCAAACTTGTAGACAACAAAACCGAACACATTTCGCATGGGTAAGTTTCCTTTGTGGCTGAACAAGGAAAGGAATAAGATCATTTTGACAAAGCGAAAAGCAGATAATAGATGTCTAGAACTGAAACAATTGTGACGAAAATTATAAAGGAAACACAGACGTGACTAAACGCCAGTGAATATGACAATAGTAAATAAGTCGCATGCTTGAAAAGAAATGATATTATAGTTGCTAAACAGAAAGACACCTTTGTGCCCGCTTGGCACCTAATTACCTCTATTATTGACTAAGTAAATTTCACTAACATTGTATTTATCCCGACAATCCAACGTGTGGTTGTTTAAAGGCGATAAATTGGCCATTTTTTCTTCTCTGTTCAGCGTATTTGCGCGCGAAACAATGTAGACCCAAAACAGCTGTTTTTGATGTCTGTCCTGTTCGGCCGCGCTCAAAAACGGCTCGCTTCTTTTAATCCTTTATAATAGCAGTAATTTCCGTTGGTTATCTTTTATTTTAACTAAAGTGGGCCGATAAATATTGTTCTTTGTCGGCCGGGCGGGTGTTGTGTGCTAATTGTAAGCCTTTTCTAAAACCAAATACTCATTTGTGTTGTTTTAAAGAATCGGAACTACAGCGAGTATGGCGGGCAAATTCCGCTTTGAAGAAAATCGAAAAGTCAGTTCAGTTGAAAGTTTCATCTGAGTATAAAATGTTGATTTACTCGAAGTGTAATTTTTAAAATTCAACAGTTCTAGTTCTGAAGGTTTGTCATTTGAATTTTGTACCGTTGGATTCCTCTAAAATTTTAGCTTTTCGTGTCATAGAAAAAGGGCGAATTGCTTGAAGTATTTTTGGACATCAGTTGAATGGTTTTTAAGACTAAACTCTGTCACACACGTGACCGTAAAGTGAAAGTGACAAGAATTGTAAACTCGCACTCTTTTAAGCCAATGATACACGGTTTGACATCTTTCGACTTTTGTTGATCAACAAATGTTGAACATCGTTGCGACTTGTTGAAACGTTTTTGCGTTTTACCAAGTCGTTCAACAAAGTTCAACATGCTGAATGGCATATTTCAACATTCAATATCACAGGATACACTGTTCAACATTGTTGAACCTCAGTCGCAACATTTGTTACTCAACAAATGTTGAACAGTGTATCATCATTGGGTTAACTGGCTTAGGGTTACACTTTGGCAAAAATACCGTGACCTTACGAAAAGATGTATTGCGGATATACTGTTTTTGATTGCCAATTGCAACTTTCATTTCTGGAAGCTCAAAGTGAATGAGTTTATCTCAAAATCTTTTCTCGCGGTATCGCAAACCGCGGCAAAGGTGTTTTATTTCGGTTTCTTGGTATCCAACAAAAAACTGCAAAGGCAACAACTGCGACAAATGTTGAACAGTGTATCATGTGATGTTGAATGTTGAAATATGCCATTCAGCATGTTGAACTTTGTTGAACGAAAATAGAACTCGGCTCTATTCCGTCCAACAAGTTACCGTTTGTTGAACGACTTGGGAAAACGCAAAAACGTGTCAACACGTCGCAACGATGTTCAACATTTGTTGATCAACAAAAGTTGAAAGATGTTGAACCGTGTATCATTGGCTTAACGTATGGTAGATTCACTTTCTAGTATATTTTGCTTTTTTGCTGACAGAGGAACACAATAGAAAAAGATTCCCAAGAGATACTAGTTATTGTATGAACTAATTTTAAAGGTCAACACGCGCTCGATTTTGTTTTTTTTTTTAAATAATTTCCAGCTGTGTTCACTGACTGTTCATTTATCAACGTTTTTCAATATTGTCATCACCTTTTCTGTTCATCTTTCCAAAGCACGCACAATTTGGCCTCCGGCGAGCGCCTCGCACATGTGTTTTATTCACTCTTATTTGTTTGCATAAGACATTCGGAAAGGTTTTGAAATTCCACTCATTTGTTATTGTAAAGTTATTAGTGGGAATTTAACACCACACCAAAGGTTAATCGCTGCTATTTCCGTTTCCTTTACGGGCGATACATGTTTTGTTATTTTTATTTTCGCGTCGTGAATTCCTCTTGGTTTCCTTCCTAGAGCTTTCCTCTTTATTTTGTAAAGAATAAAAAACAGAATAAGTTCGTTGTTCCAGTTTGTCTAGAAGTTACTGTGTGTTATCAATATTCCCTGACTTGGATATTTTTAGTTGCGTATTTTTTTCAAAATAGAAGAAAAAGCTATTTATTCGACATTTATTTAAAACCACTGTAACCTAATTTCCTAATTGTACGTCTTACTGATGGTAAAATATTCTTTACATTTAATTACTTCAAACCAAAAGTCGATACGCTCCTTTGCAGACCTCTTGTGCAAATAATATCTCGTGATGTTTACCCAGACGAGAATGCATATACAAAGACATTTGAGACAGACTAAATTGCAACTGATCCAAGTTTTCAAGATGAAAAGTTTGCTAATAAATTCAAAATCTCTGTAGGGGACAGTTTTTCTACAAAAAGTAGGTGTGGACAAATGAAAAATGTTGAACGATTCCCCGGAAAGAGAAATTTTAGATGCAAGTTTCTAAGTTTTATCAGTTACAGCTAAGCTAAACAGCCTATAAATCGATCATCTTTGGTGCTGTCTTTACTAAGTTGTTGTGTTTGAGCGACCTTGCTGTCAAAGTGATCTTTTTTTCTCTCAGAGATGTCGTCCTCGATCCATCATTAATTCAGTGTTACTCTGTTTATCAGCTTTGCAATCTCCGAATTAGACAGAAACATTACACTTGAATGAAGTAGGTTGATGTTTTCAATCGTAGCCGATCTCCCATCGGCACGAAAACAGATAATACAGTATTCTTTGTTTTTGATATTGGATGTGAGTTTCCTTCCGAGTGTGTAATCCTCACTCTAACTGCGATGATACGCGCGCATTCGCGTTGCGCGTGAAAATTTGATTAACGCCTCTGTTAAATCAAAATTTGCGCTATTTATTTACACAATATCCCCAAAATGAGTAAAACAGGAGCGGAAATTTAGACTGATGATAACGAAAAATGACAAGATCTAGATCAGAGAAAGTGTTTATTAATTAGACTGCTCACTTTCTTTAGATGGCAAATCTCAGGACAGATAAACATAATAGTTTTAAAAGGTTCAACATCGAAAAGTATTACACATATAAACTTTTCAAGAGACAGTTTAGTCCTTAAATAAACAAACCAGGAAAAAGGCACGGAAGAAAACCTATTTACACATTTAAGCATAACAGTAAACACGATTATACAGAACGCTTTACAGTATTTACAAATGGTCGCGGTATTGCATGTCATTTCTACTTCGTTATAGATATCATAATGATATCATTCAGTATCGGACCAACGTTCGTGGTATAAATTTCGGTATCTTCTAACAGCGCGAGTCAAATAACGATCCGTCGCTCGAGTCAACTTGAGTTTATTTTTGTTTTTCGTCCATTGCCGGGAGAGAAAAGTTCGTGAGTCCTTCGCAGGTTAATTTTTCAATTTTATGTATTTCATCTTTAAGTTGTGTGTCAGAAACATCCTCGCGTGAATCTTGGCTCTGCGGCTCACTCTTGTCGTCCATGTCTTTGACCAAATTGTCCAAAAATCCAATGTACTTCATCGCCAGTCTAAGGATCTCGTTTTTTGAGAGTTTTCTCTCTGGTGGATAAGTTGGAAGGAGCTTTCTGAGCTCACCAAACGCCAGGTTGACGTGCTGCTGCCGCCATCTCTCTCTGCTGTTGGTGTAGAGTCGCTTCATGTACGATTGACAATGATTTTGATAGGACAGTGTGACTCTGCGCCCTGCTGGGTAGTATAGTGTAGCTTGTGGTGATGGGGTAGGGCTTAAACTTGTCTCTGATCCGCTTGAACTGCACGCGGAGCCTTCAGGAGAGAGCGCGTACGACTCCAGTGATGATCCCTCAAACGGCCGATATGCCATGTCTGTTCGCAGTAACTGTACGCTTCACCGCCAACCACTTTTATACACTCGCGCACGGATCGTCTGATCAATTAACCTGGCTTTTGTCAAACGTTTTTTTGGTCTGCCTTCAATTTACTGATCAGCGTAATTGCTTTTTCATTTATAATAGCTCAGAGATAACCTTATGAACCGCGCGCTACCCCAGAACGTTCGGTGTAAGCAAAGCGGTGCGGCGTTGCTCGTGTCTTGTTTCGTTTCCCATGCCAGGAAATTGACCTTTCAAAAGATTTCTCAACTCGCCCATCGTGACACTTTGATTGACCAATCAGCGCGCGGGTAACTCACTTATTTTCAACGGTGTCAAATTGTTTTTTAAGACGGTAGTTAGTAGCCATTTAGTGAGTGGTGTCTTTGTTGTGTGGTCCTAATGATGTGTTTTGTCTGGTTGCACATTATTTAATTCAGTGAAACAGATACTCCTTTTCGAGCGAGGGGTGAATGGAATTTGGGAACAAAATCACTTGAGTTATTTGCGTGTTATATTACAGCACTTATCCCTGAAACGTCACACCAACAGCCCGCCCTTGTGTTTTCTTGCTAATCAAAACCAGAACTGGTAACTTGCCTCGATTAACAAGCGTGTTCGTCTATAGAGGAAACTAACTGTACACAGCATAGCGTGTTGTTACAGTTCTAAGTGTCAATTAGGTGTTTAGTTTGTTCATAGGAAGGATTTTCGCAAAATTCGTTAGATTATTCTCGCCGTTTGAAGAGATTTTCATGCTGGAACCAGCAGGACTCAAGTGTTTTTGCTTCGTTCATGGCGGGATGTTACATATCCTGGCCATGACATACAGAAACCACTCTTAGAATATTAAATGGCGAATTCTTGTGGTAAGCCAAAATGCGACGAAAAGCGCTTTTCAAATATCGCTATTTCCTTGTGAGGAGTGGCTGGCCAGAGGCTGTGACGTAATAAACACTCTTATTTACACTGTTTGCCCATAATGTCAACGGCGTATGACCTTTATATGATGCCGAAAATTTCAGTCCCGATTTTCTAAAATGCTTGTAAAAAACTGATAGTATACCGAAAAAGAAAAACCATCGCACGATTACCTTTTGAGTTGTTGGTGTTGATTTTCCTTTCCAATGGTGTGTTTTGCTAAAAATATCCGGAAATATTATTAGAATTTAGAGATTTGTGGGATCCGTGTTTTCTCATGCTTGTGGTGGTTTTAATAAGCTTTTAGTTCTGAGTCTGGAATTTTTGAAAGCTTAGATGTATCAGGAATGTTATGTTCTCCACTCACTAACCTTACATACAAGCAGATAAGTGATGAGAATAAAGATATTCATCAACCATTGTCTTGATGTAAAGCCAAATTCTTAGAACTTTCATTAAAAGAAATATTAGGAGTCAGTTGGGAGAATTGGAATTTTGAGTATTTTGAGGTGATAACACTGTTGAGTTATCTATGATTTCGCTTTTAACATTTCACGTTTTGAGAACTCGGGAACAACTAAATCCGATGCTCGTATTTCATACCTTGTTTCTTCACGTAAACCAATTGTAAAGTTTCAACCTGTAGACATTTCCGCGACATGATAAATTAGCCTGTTAAATGTCGGAAATTTCACCGAAGGATTAATACTCTGGTGAAGTATTTCACTTTTCAAGTTTTAAACCTTAATCTGTTTGTGGGTTTAAAGTTCATTGTTCTTTTTTAAAAGAATCCATGATCTAATTTGGGCTCGTGGTAACTGGATTATCTTGGCTGTTTTTAAATGCTTGTTCGCTAGAGTCATGTGACGCTAGGTTTGTTTCACTCCGTGTAATTGAAGCTTTGAAAGACCTTCATACCACACACAACGAGATCTGCAAATCATTTTTCAATCTACTTCACTGTAAGGCAAATTACTAAATTACCATTAGGGCGCGCCAACATTGCAAGCTGAAAACTGAAGTGTTTTTCAACCACTACTTGGGTGCGAAACTACAATAAATCATTTTCTCCCTTAACACGCGACAAGCCTTCGCCTGCCAGTTTTGAACCGAGCTTGAAAAAGGCACGGTAAGAACATGCAGTTTCTGAAAAGAAATTTTTTCAACCTTCCTTCCTTGGTTCGATACGGTACGGGACTCCACCTGACATGCTGGGTAGTCTAAGTAAAGATGGCGGACGGAATTTAACAGTGGTGTATATAGTCAAATGGGTATGGGCAACTGCTAGGCTTCCCAATGTGAGTGACGTTTACTGCTGACCACACCCATCGCTCGCCATTCACCTGGTTCATGTTAATTTACAGTTCATACAACTGACATGGTCATACACTGTAAAATGCTTTATATTTCCAAGGCGTAGGTTCGCCTATGAAGTGATATTTAACAACTATCACGCATAGAAATCGAGAGTGAATAATCTAATTGTTTTACTATCAATCTACTAGTCGTGGCGACTTTAGTCTTTTCTGGAACAGCCTCGACCAGTTAACTGTCTAAATCTTCTTCACGGACATTTCGAAAACGTGAAGAAGCGGCCGCCATTTTGTTGACAACCGCACTGCCACGCTACTCACTATCTATCACAGAATAGATAGCGGGTAGCGTAGCCAATCAGACAACGGCATTCGTGATAGAACGCTAGTAGATTTATACTAATATCTCATATAACTGCAGCGTGCTGCTTGGCACGGACTTCGCTGGCGCGGATTTTCTCGTTTCTCTTTGGTTTCATCCACAGACTTTTAAGTTAGAACCAGCTTGTACAGCATAATAAAAAGTATCACCGGACCATTTTCAGTTTAGTTTTTGGTCAACGTTCTGCAGTAGCTGAATGACGCATCCAGTGATCGAGAATTTATGCTCCTTTTCAAATCGATAACTTTTCTTCCCGCCTAAGTACGAAACTCTAGAATTAGCAGAATTCCTGAGGTCAGAGATTCGTCCTGAAAAGGCTTGTTGTCGGTGACAGTGACTGACGTTTCGAAAAACCGAAGAGAATCCAAAATTATGAACATGCTAAGGGCGAAATTTGGCTCAGAGGAAAATGACCGACTTCCATGTTCATTTGTATGACTCGAAACAATATAGCTTTTGACTCTCTCTCTCTCTCTCTCTCTCTCTCTTTGAATCTGACTTGGAGCAAACGTTGTCATTACCTGACAGCGACAAAAACTCTTACTGGGGGACAGTTTTTGCATCAAAATTACAACTTGAAAAACAGGTAAGCTTATGGCACCGTATGTTCATTTCTGAAATTTGTTTTTCTCACCGGGAAGATCTGGGACAGACACACCCTGCGACTTTGCAACACGCAATGTCACACCATGTTTCCGAGATTTAAGTCTCCATAGCAACCGTTATTATGGTCATCGCGCAATGCTGCTACCGCGCCGGGGAAACGAATTGCGTGATGACGCAATTAATGGTTTATAAAGAGACAAAAATAACTACGACTGCAAAGTTTCAGCACCTATGAGGCAACATTGGGTGGGGCAAGATATTACAATCCCTGGTTTGGTTTACAACACCGCCTTCTAATGTAACCTGCTTTTTCAATTAGAAACTAATTCTATGTGATGATTATTTCTGCGGTGCGTTGTGAGGTTTTAACGCTATAAATGGTACTTCCTGTCTCAAAAATATCATAGAACCGCCCTAGCTTGTGATGACGGATCTGAAACAACGAACATGAACAATTTCAACATCGGTTTCCATGAAAGTAATTGTTATTTCCTCGTGTCCACACCTGACGAAAACGCCCGCACCTTGAGAACTATTTTAAGCAATTTGGTGGCTACGTGCCAAGTCATTCGTATTTGTAAGAAACCCTAAATGGCCGGAAGACTCGTGCAAGGGATATTTTGCAGGCAAAGACTAAAAAGAATCGCTCGCTTTTGATTTATTGAAACCGTCAACATGCATTTATTTGGCCACGCCAAATTATTTTAAGTGGTTTCTTCTACATGGCTAAAATGAATGCAGTAAGCAACAGTGTAAACAGTTTGATAAAGTAGAAAAATACAAAAGAACTATTAGACAGTTATATATAATAGTACAGATGCTTCGTGTCGGCCAATCCGGCGTCGGGGCCCAAGGGGCATGGAACCTAGGCCTGAGTAAAGAGAGTCCAGGATTACTTGCCTACGTAGGCATGAAAGACATTTTCCAGTTTAACAATTGTTTGTAACATTGCCTCTTATCCGACTGTGAATTAAAAAACATATACAGCGAACCTTGATTTAATAATTTCGCGTGAGATATTCTATTCAGCTGTGTGTTTGATAATCATCCCCAGGAAGGGGGATATTTTGAGGAGTGAGTTGTTGATTTTTCCTGGAACCAAGTATTAAAGTCATTTTAAAACAGTTTACTTGTTAAATTCCTTGCACGCCTTGTGTCTGTCCATAACTAATCTTATTCCATCATCTCAGTTTTATTTATTTACAAAGAGTTTTCTACTGTTTGAATCTGCCTTGTTCAAACATAACGTTTGGCGGGCAGTTCGAGCTTACATGCCGCCATGGCAGCCTCACGGGAGTGGGGTGGGGACAAAGCTATTCAACACCAATATCAGTCATACACACCAATAAACAATTTTATAGTTGTACGTTACATTTGGTAGAAATTTGTTTGACCTGAACGACACGAGTAGTTACAATGGTTGAAAATTGAGAGCTGAAAACAGGGTGGTTCTTCCATTATTTTTTAAATATGTTAGTTCGGTTAGCACTCATCTCCATATGTCAAACTGACTTTCCTCTTTTACTTCCAATTACATGAAGAGAATCTCGTTTCAGACTTAGTTTTATTATAAAAATAATTTATTTCTTATAAAATTCTTTTTTTTTTTAAGAAAAAGAACAATAATTTTTTCGGACCCCGAGTGTTGAACCACTACACCAACCGGGTGCTGGATCCTAGAACCCAAATTTTTTCACTATATATACTGTAAGCATAAATATATACAAATTATTGTGTCGCCCTAACCACCGGATGAAAACTAACCGCAAGCAAACGGGAGTGGAAGTAACCGCAAGCATAGTCAATAGAGTGACCCTCCTTATGTAAGGATCTCTAAAGTGTCTGTCATTTTGACATATAGACCTCCTTATGTAAGGATCACTAAAGTGTCACTAAGGCGTAAATGTCATTTTGACATATGGAGACGAGTGTTAACCTGTTAGTTCACGGTTTGGAAGAAGTGGGAGAATGAACTACTTGTAAATCTGTTTTTCCATTCACGGTTCTCTGGCTTGTTAATCACCATTCCAAACATTGTTAAACCTTTAAATTAATGAAAGACGCGCCGGCTAAATAATAAAAGGATCAAACGTCGGTTGATTCTTGGAATGTAGAATAAAAGCAGCCTTACACACTGCCGAATAAGTCTTTTTCTCATTTTTGCCACGTATGTTGATCAGTTCATAAGAAGTGCGTTGGTTAGGGGAAACAATTTTCACGCTTTTTTCAAATCATTATGACATGTTTTTGATCCATTAAACTAACCGATAATCCTTTTGTTAATTACACTTGCAAACAAAAAAAGAGTTTCTTCTGTGCTGTACGAGTGCTATTGTGCGACTTCTCGTGGTAATCAGGCTTTTTTGCCAGTAGGAACCGTTGAAATATCCGTGTTATCGCATTGGTTGCATAATCTTGCTTAGATAAATCACAAATGGATTTGACTGAGTCATTTTTCATCAAGCATAATCTTTTAATTCGTTAGTGTCATCAGGGATTTTTAAGCAGTACATACGTATTTGTAATTTTTAATTTAAGTGGAAGAAACAAACTAGTGAAATGCTGTTCATGTTATTTACAATATTAGCAATACATCTTCAGTATAGGAGTGTTATTTAAGACACCCCTGCAAATTCAGTATGCTATTCTTTTTCTTTACTTGTAAGACAGCTACAAGTAAATGAGATATTCGGTTTGCTATCACCATGCTAAAATTCTAAAGAATTTGTATGCAGCTTTTCACTGTACGTTTCTTGTACCCACGTTCCCGCAGAATATTCTGATTTTTGTTGTTTTTTATGTTCTTGTTTTAGAGTGATGGGACTAAATTGAGAGTTTTTATATGATTGGCAATTCACTTCATATGTTTAATTTTGATGTGATTATTCCTTTCACCTGTTTATGAGCTTGCTTCACTAAAACAACAGTTAAATCTTGTTGAGAAAGAGCAACTTCCATTCTCGGACGAACTAAGTCCACCTCTAATGTCACGACATGGTGAAATCACTTCCTGAGCGCCGTTATTTTCTCCTCTTTCCAGTGGTCCATCCATTTCCTTCAATACGCTATCCAAAAACCGAATATACCTGATGCTGCTCCTTAAAATTTCAACCTTGGAGAGTTTCTTATCAGGAGGGTAGGTAGGAAGAAGTTTCCTCAGTTCAGTAAACGCCATGTTTACATTTTGCTGTCGCCAACGCTCCCTCTTGCTCGTACCAAATATATTTCTTTCACCGCCGAGGGTTCTTGTAGCGAGAATATGGTTTTCGATGTCTGGAATCAGCGAGATATCCAGGCTTGGGATAGGGTCGGCAACATACCGCGGGATGGCGCCATGGGAACCTTTATTTGTTGGCTTGGAGATTTTCTTGGCAGGAGAGTTATTGTCCATTGCTTGCAAGCTTTTTCTGTCTGATCCGTTTCTCTGTGTGATTGTTATCATATAATCGCTGTTCTTTAATCCAATTAAGTTCTCAACTCTTGCAATAATAACAGTTTAACACTAGTTAATTGATTTTGCACGCTACGGTCCCTTATAACCGGAGCAAAAATCAAACTTGCATAGAAAATATCAATCGAAACTTTTCTTGTTTCTTGTGTTTTGATTATGTCTAATGTGAAACAACTGCAGCGGGTCTCTTCGCACAATATTTGATCTCGCCTGTTTTTTCTGTTTGGCAAAGGGAAGAATAAAACGAGTTTGCTCTGAGATAAAAATCTGCCGCGAAGCCGCTTCTATTGAGCTGAGTTATTTAAGGGATTTGAACTGCTGTCTTTATCCATGTGTCCTTTAGTAAAATCTTTTATGACAAATGAAAATGTGTATAGACCCAACTATTCTCTCTTACATAAGCTGTGAAAGAAATCTCTTACCTCCACTTTAAAACGCTATCTTTTGCGTTAATCCCTGTCCATAAATTTTAAGCTCAATTACATTTGACAAAAAGATTTTGTAATTAGAGGATTTTTGCTGGTTTGTTTAGATCTGGTCTAAATAATATCTCCCCAGGACAACTAGGTCTATCTGAGAAATCGTTTATGGTCTTTGTTGCAGTGGTTACTAACAAAATATATTCCGTAAAGGCTTGTATCTACTCTGCGCATCAAAATGTGCCTTTAGGTTTAGTTAAGATCAGTTGAACAGAAGATTTGGATATAAATGCATAATTGTTTTTGTCCCAAAGACTTTAATTATATTTCCATGTTACATCAAAAGGACCGATGGTACTTCATAAGTCGAAAAGATGTTAAACATGTTTTATCGCGATAGCTGAGTGTTTAAGTTTGAGAAAATCGTGGAAGTAATATTCCTAATTTACTTTAAGACTTTTTAATGCACTTTCCAAAACAATAATTTACATAAACATTTGTGTTTTCATGTGAAGCCATAGATTACACCGAGTCACCATTCCGTTTTATCTGTGAGGTGATGTTTCTACAGAGTGTTTTAGTAATGAAAACAAACTCAACCATTATGGCCGCCGCTTATTAAGGAGCATGTGCCGTTATCTTAAAATCTGGGTTGGAAAAAATTAAGGATGCTGCAAGAGTCCTGATTGGTTAATGGAATCACCCTCAGTGCGGGCGTTTCTCTGGGCGGTTTGTTTGTCATGCGTGTTGACATCAGCTGTGATATATGATGCTGGATTTAAGGTTAAAGGAACAGTGTCACGGCTGGGCATGCGTATTAGTGCACCCTGCTTTTGAGAGATTTTTTGAGCAGTCCGCCATCTTGAATTTTACACGTTGGTTGCCTTGGGGTTATCGACATTTTTTACTTTGCATGTAAACACGAGCTGTTTTTTCGACTCCACGTAGGCGGATTACCTCACCATCTACCCGGGGTATCCACCTCCATGTAAACAGGTGCTTATTAAGCTCTTTTTGTGTTTTCAAAACATTCCAGGTAGTTTTGACCTTAAATCCATGACATTTGTGGTCTATGCAGTGAACTAAATTTATCCAAACATTTTTCATATCACAGTTTGTTTATATGATTAAGCCTAAACTTAGCCTTGGTAAGCATACTTAAGATTTTCAGGTTAATTTCTTTTTAACAGAATCTCTTCTCCTTATTTATATGGCATAAGGTTTTATATAACAAATAACGAAGCCTAAGTAATGTATTATACTGTCATAAAATACGACGGGCATTTGAGAACACGAGGGAAATGTAGAAAACACGAGCCGCAGGCGAGTGTTTTCTGCATTTCTCGAGTGTTTTCAAATGTCCGGAGTGTTTTATGACAGTATAATACGTGGCTTAGGCTTCTTCATTTGCTTTATGATATAGATTTTATACGCCGCGAGTAAAAACACCAAAACACACACGATCGATAAACTGAAGCAATTTAACTTCGCTTCCTCTTGAACTTAGAAGATTCCTCGACAATTTCTCTTAACTCAGAATCTCATTTACGAAGTCCTCACGCTCAGTGTATTAGTGTTAGTCAATTCTTCCAGGCCAGTACAGCCTGGCTCACAGAATTCACATCGCCGTCTTGTCCATTCCATCGATTATTGCTGTCGCATCTCGTCGTCCTTGCGATATGATACCCTGATCCCAGAGGCATTGACGTACGGGAAATTTTTGCCAGGGTGGCGGTGAATCATTTGCCCAAAAAATTATCCCAAGTTGCCTTGCCCAAAGTTTCTCTTGCTGCCCAAAAAATCTGATTTGCCCAAAATTTGGGGGCCTTGCAGCCCCCTGCGCCCCCCAGGCCCCGTACGCCACGTAAGCCCGGCCGTCACGGCAGTGAAACGAGAAAAGCTCTGGAACCAGGCTAGGTTGTATATATAAGTCGGTGTCAAGTAGTTATTGACTTTGAAGGCGATACGGAACTGATTCTCACGCATTTTCAGTATCGAAACCTATATAGTCTGGCTGTTGCAGGTAAAAACTTGTCACTGAGACTTGATAAAGGATTGTTTTCTCAGCAAATACGTCATGAAGCAATAAGACATGTTCACAATTCAAGACCATGACAACAACAATAGGCTAACCAAAACGCTTACGAAACTTTTGATTAAAGTTTCCGTTTAATTAAATTTTATGTTTACATTGGACAAGAGAAGCTTTAAAAAAACGTAGAACAAAGTTGCTTAATCCGCGTGAAGGGCGTGAAAAGTGGAAAAATATTGTCGCTTATGCTGATTGATTTGTCAATAACAAGGTACAGTTCTGACTGAGGCTTGTTCAGTATTACATTTTCCAGTGTGCTTGGTTAAAAAATTGAAAACTTGGATGTCTGATTTCATGTTTTTAAGACATAAATCTAAGAAGTTTTCTCTTGGTTACACGGTTTTGATTTTCCGCCCCTAAAAAATAATATTTACTATCCGCTTTTCTGATTGTGAATGTACCAGGTCAATCGCGAATCTACCGTTATAATATTGATGTGTTAGGGTTTTTTAGCAAAAATATGCCTTACAGTGTTTTTCCGTTTTATCTCGACAAGAATCCACTTTAGTATTGTGAAATGAGGAACGCAGAACATTCAACAAAGAGTTGAAATAAAATCCAGATGATAACATAGCTTATGGACTCCTCTTATTTACCGACTGCTTATTTACTCGAGAGGTGGACACACAGGCGACACAACGAAGGAAATACCCCAACATCACAGAGATGCGAACGGTAGATAAGTCTAATACTTTAATACTGCATGAGGTAAATATGGAAAGGGTATGTAGTGATGCAATAGTATTAGCAATTCAAGAATTTAATGACCTTGTTTAAAAGGTTATCTAGTCTAATTAGGAAAAGAGAACTGAAATTTGTAAAGTTCTTTAGTTGAGCTGATCGCCAAAACAAGGAATGGATATGAAACTGTTAAAAAGTTCATTGTTATTTCAAGCCTTAAGAAAGCGTGTGTTCTTCAGTTAATTTGGTAACTGTTTCCAAAGTAAACATTACATTCTAAGATATAAATCACTATATATCGAGTCATTTTTTCCGACGAAAAACATAATCTTCTCATCAAAAGAAAGCTCGAAATAATAGTTTTCCAAGGTAGAAAAACAAAGTCATAATCAAACCAAAAAGGAACAAGGATGGCTTAGACCAGGGAGGATTGAGACGGATTACAAACCAAAAGCTTGAGGGATTTAGGCTTAAGGTTCAAGTCGCGTTCTTCGTGACATGTAACATTAGATCGAGAGCTGAGCCAGCGTAGGCGGTCTGCCTTTGAAGTCGACTGTGACCACAGAGTGGCTTGATCGCTCTCTGTTCATTTAAGAAATAATCTAATAGCGATATTTATCGACGCCAGCCTATAATCAACTCGGTCATTACCGTAACAAAACTAAAGACTTCGTTCAAGAAAAACTAACACCAAAAAAGCCAATAAATATGAGCGAGCGTGGGACAAAGAAAACTCTAAGGGCGCGTTCGTTTGGGATATTCCAGAATAAGAATATATTCCGGAATATATGGTGCAGAATAGCTGGAATGGAAATCCAGGTATTCCGGAATAAGAAAAGCTCCCAAATAAACGCTTACTCGCATTATTCCAATTATTCTTATTCCGGATTGATCCCAAACGAACGCGCCCAAAGTCCCGACAGGATTGAAACCCATGTCTTGCAGACTTACGCATAAAGTGTTGCTCGCATCCACTTTAAACACAATTTTCACAAGGTTTAAGGGATTGATTCCGTAATACTTGGATAAACTGGTTTTATACATTAACTCCGATTATTATAAAAAAAATTTCAAACTTTCAGCAGAAATTTGTTGAGGGGGTTAATTTCGGTTAATTTTGGTCTTGGTGGGTTAAAGTGCAGATATTTCAGTTGACAGGCCGCTCAATCTCGTCTGCATAGGAATCACTGCACTGAACAATTATTTCCGTGATTCAATATGATCATAATCAATCTGGATGGCATTTCTATTTCTGTCTGGATCACGCGAATTACACGTTTATTGACGAAAAGCAGCGAGAAGGGAACAAATCCAGTAAACAGAAATTTCATTTGATTCAGACTTATTTCACAGGGTACGAGTTTATTCTAGTAAAATGTCAGCTGTTTGGGAACTGTTCCTTATATTTAGATCAGTCAATCCAAACATGAAACTAATTATAGATATTGTGAACTGCATGTATTCAATCAAATTGCTTTTCATTACCAAGTGATGGTTTGCTTCACCTTTGTTTTTAGTACGAGAAAATCGAACATATTGTTCAAGGATATTACGCTTTACTCGACTGATTACTCGAGGTGCTCATTTTCTGACTCAGTTATATTTCAACGTGCGTGTCATGAAAGTTGTTCGCAGATTCAGATTCACACTTCTTTTTTATAAGTTTCCCAAAGTTACCCTCGATCACTGATTAACTGCCAATTTCTCATTGCCCTTTTTAGGGCAAAGCCTAGTTGCAGGTAGCAGGAGTGATTGAGCTAAATTCGATAACGATAGCTACAGTCCATTTAGTTTCTCTTTGAACTGAAAACATCTCTGGCGATCTCTGTGAGCGGCACTGCAATTGACAGTAGAAGCCGCAGCTATCATGTACCAGCTGTGCAGGATTTGTTACGTCAACTAGACATGACAGGAGATTCTAGTTAACGAGGACGAAATGACACACACGCAACATAACATGTAACAGATAATCTGCAGATTGTTTGAATAACTTGAACTACATTATCGCTTTCAGTTTCCGATCCTAAACGTCACTGATTCCCTGGCTGCTGCGATCTACATTTGTCAACGTGCACTGGTGTTTGAACTGAACAGTTCGTTGCCGCCTATCTGCTGTTGATATCCTGTGGCACACTCTTGTTGTAACCTGCCTGTGGAGACCCTGCGTTACCCGGGCCATGAAAAGGAAAGGCAAAGAGTTTATCTGTTAAAACTCTATACGAACCATTCTATGCAGAGATCGCTTTACTGTGTGTCTAAAACTAGATAGGCCTAACATTTTACTCAGGAATGCAGAATATAAAAGTTCAACATTTCATCAACTATGTAGTGTTGTTAAGTTGGGTCATAAACACATATCCCCTGTATTATGGACCGGAATCACTTATGTAATTTATACTTAATTCCATGGAATACAAACCACTAAATCGAATTGGTTTTTCTTCGCAATCTTAGACAGGAAAGCCCTTAAAACCATTACTTTGACTTATTTCGAGGACAATTAAAGTTCCACACGAATTTCCGGAACATGTGCGCGTCACAATGAAATCAGTACATTTATGGACTTGTCCACCGTTAAATAAGCTTCTGTACATAGTTTTCATACGCGAATAACAAACTTTCCTTAATTAGCTGGGATTATAAAAGACAGTAAGCTAATTATACAAGTTTTTATCAGATGGTATTCCGTAAATCTTTTATGTAATTATAGTCGATTAGTGAAATGTTTTCATGGCCGGAGTTCAAGTATGTTAATCCATTTTGTACTTCAAATATTTAAAGTAGTTTGTTTAAAGAACAGCCGCGGGTCGGTGTGATCATCAAACAGAAATAATTACTCTTTTCAGGTTTATAAGGTTAAGTCAACAAACTAGGAACTCGATAATGAGTCAGTTCAATTTTAATAGTCGACCGCAAACTAAACATTGTAATCATTCCTTTTACTTCCCTCCCAAAAACGCATTGGAACCTTGTTAAAAGTTCTCCTTTGCAACAGTTTCTTTTTTAGCTAAAAATGCGAACTTTTAATCGAAAATTAGGACTTGTGTGCTTTGCACTGCTTTTGAATTTGGATAAAAGAGAAAAAATGTCATCTGCAGCCCTTCTGCACGACGGAGTTGAGTAATTAATTCCCATCTCAAAGGTTTTAGATTTTCCTGATATGACTTGGTGTTTTGACATCGGATTGGCTCAAGGTGACGATATTTAGATATTTATCAAAAGAAGGCAAGATATCTGTTTGACAAATAGCGAAACTTATCTCAAGGGCTTGCTATTTCCAGTAAACTAAACCAGGGGAAACTCGTATATCGTGTCAGTCTGACATTAGTTTTATCACCCGGGCACGAGATATTTGTACAACCGGTACCTATAGGTCCAAACAGCCACTATACGCAGACTGGCAAAGTCGCTTTTGAGGGCAGATATCTCCCATACGCAAGTCTTTAAGGAGTTATCTTGCAAAAGATCATCTTATTTACGGATCACGCAACAGAATAAATGATGTCTTGGAGAAGCAGAACTCCGAACTGCACGCGAGCTCGGAAACCACTAATTTCACCTTATTACTACAGCGACTCATCCATTCCTGTTGGATATTTCGGCACCACGATAAGAAGAAGGCCCGTCAATTTTGGATTTGAAGCTCCATTCCAAAACCGAAGGAATTTTACAAACAGTCGTGAGCGTTGGCGACAACATCACGTCAACATGGCGTTTGGTGAGCTGAGAAAACTCCTACCGACCTACCCACCGGATAAAAAACTCTCCAAGCACGAGATTCTCAAACTATCTATGAAATACATAACGTTTTTGAGCAGAGTGCTAAAAGGAATGGACTCAAACGCAGCTGAGAATTGCTCCGATTGTGTTATAGATTCGTCTCCCAGTTCAAGTTCTGTTAGTTCTTCCGGTAGCGATGGAGTGTTATCAGCTAAATTAGACTTGGAGCATGTCAGTGTTGACTCCCTAACATCCGACATACGGCTTGAAGAAGAGGGCGAATAAATTCTGGTGCTTTGCTGTGGGAATGTTACATTCGATACAGTTTGTAAATTTGATCAGAAGCAACTACTGGGGAGTTAAAATTTGGACGTAAATAGCAAACTTTGCAGGAACGTGCGAGTTTGCTCGTACATAGAAACGGCGAGCCAGACGAACTAACCCGCGCAAGCTGAAACACCATACACCCATTCAAGGTGTGAAATGTCTAGCACAGTCTGAAACATATCACTGAAAAAGAAAAACAAACTAACGAAACTAGAATAACAATAAAGACGCATCTTGTTGCGGTATTGTTCGTCTGGTAGAGAACTCCAGTTTGATATAAAAAACATTCGCTTTTAATTTCACAAGAACTCGATACAATGTGTTAAGTTCGTCTCTCTTCCGGAATCATTCAGTTTATAAAAACATGTGCATTACAGTTATATTCCTGATCGATTACCGAGATCATTTGAGATTTTGGAATCTTTTTCGTTATCATACGATAAAGATTTCTTATCAAAGATTAAATTCTCTCGACCTGCCTGAAGGACCTTGAAATGCTCACAGCGGTTGCGCAGTTTCGTTCATCAGTTTTGCGCAAGTTTGAATGTCTAGAAAAGGGCGTGTCTTAAAAGACGAGCAACAGGAAAAGAAATTGCAGAAAATTATTTAACTGTTGGCGCAGAGAGAAACAAAGGTTGGCATCAGTTCTGGCAACTGCAGGGCCTAAATGCCAAGATTTCTGTAAAGATAACCTCGAGTTCAAGAATTTCCAAAATGACCATTACTTATTAAGCAGATCGATTTCTTCCAATGCATCTAAAAGACATTTCGTTATAATGCATTGTGACAAATCAAATCAACAAGATAACCACAAAAGTTAATTTACTGCGTTCGAGGGTCTAGTAATGAGAAATGAGGGAACATTGGCACAGCCTTCTCGCTTCTTAAATTTCACAATGTTGCAAAACACCCTTTAACAGTTTCTAATTACCTAAATATTTATTAATGGCACTTGTCAACAGTTTTAATTAAGAGATATGGGAGCAGATTCGCTACTTGTTTCTCTCGTTCCAGATTTTCAAATTATCTGCAACGTAAGAAAAGTAAATCAGCACGATATTTTTTTTCCAGATTACACACTGAAGGGAATGGTTTCCTCTTGTAGTAAATTATGCAAGCTGACCCCAAGCTGCATCACAGTTGTTTGTGGTGGCTGGTCGTGAGGGAATTTCAGTGACGGTGCCCCAAAATGCATCTTCATTGCACTGCAGACTAAAATTATCTAAATATCTAACATTTGCAAGACCTAGACTGTAAACACGGGAGGTCTTTTGTCTAATTGTCGAATTCGCCAATTTTGTGATATGAAATGATTGAAAGTGTTTGAGAAGCCATTTGTTTCATTCGATACCCGATTCGAGAAGTTTAGTGACTTTAATAGTTTAATAATCAAAATAATTCTGCGACTGGTTTCTTTCGCACTAATTTTTTAAGCGTTTTTAATGTACAAGCTGCGGCTTATCAGCCATGGGGAACTTTTTAAATTCAAAACAGGTTAGCCGTCGCGCTTGTTCATTCCTGGTTTTACGAGGTCAAAAGGTTTAAAACAATCTGGTGTAATGATGGGATAAACTGACGAGTTTCCAAACTGCAACAAAGCTTGTTTTTGTATAAAAACAGGCCTGTTCTATATTTACGGCTTCCTGTCCAAGAGCAAACGCGACAATAATGACCGAGAGTTATATTCTCCTATCGGTATCGATAGTGTGTTAAGCAAATAGGTAAGGAGAATAAAGCCAGTCATCAACTTGGGGATATAACTAAAAAATGCGAGCTAAATAGTCTCTGTGTAGGCATTGGATGCCTTATATTTTTCGTTTATTTGATCATGTTTTTTAACACTCGGATCCGTAAACCTAAAATACCGACATGAAGCGATCCTATTAAAAGCGTGAGAACATTTTTGTCATTCAGTATAAAAAATATTTAGTGTTATAAAGACTCAATGACCTGGATCATGGACTGCTACTGTGTGTTTAACATCAAATCCATATTATTCCTAATAGGCATAAGTTTTATTGCAAAAATATCGCAAATGCTATTTTAAAAGTATCGTATGTACCATCCTCGTCACTTCATGCTAAGGAGAGTGGGATAAGCCCTTGCCTGGCCCGTATGCAGACTTAACATTAGGAGCCCATTAGTACCGGTACACCTATTCTCTTTTTACTTTGAATAGTGATGTGGAAAATATACCTGGACAAAATCCAAACAACCAAATACATGACTCAACATGAAATGAAAATCAAATATAATATCACTGTAATGTGATTCCTTCAGCCACAAACTATTACATGTTGTGCATAAATGGAACATGCACTGCAAAATTAATTTATAAATTATCATGAAAGCAATTTGTAGTTTGGATGTGCTTTGGGTCCTTCATTTGGCAGCAACTTGTCAAAGTACTCAATACTCTGGAACCTCAACACCTGAAAATAAATAAACAAACAAAAAAAATAAATTCATTCATTAATTCATTTACGGGCGATACTCTAATAGAACACAAATTTAGAAATATAATCGATCACCATCTGTACAAAGGTTTCACCACCAAATTTAATACCAAAACAACAAAATCTTAATAGCTTTTCCAAACTAAGTAGGTCAATGCCATATCTTTGGCAGTACATATATATGTGGCATAATTATGTCGGGGAATATGCAGAATCAAGGCTGGAATTACACTGCAATGAAAATTAAACCCTTACCTCATTTCCCCAACTGGTCCAGTGTGGCGTGAGATTCCGAGCAAACATCTCAAGACATAATGAGTCATGTGGCACATATTGGGAGAGAATCTCTGTTGATAAAAAAATCAATAAATCATCAGCTACTTATGCACAGAATAAATTAAAATTTATTTGAAACTTGATGCCAGGCTCTCTCCTTTTCCTCAACCAATTCTTGTCCCCAGAGCCACTCTGTCCCTACTACCCAGTTAAGCCTGAGTATGAGAAATAAGTGGCCATGGCAACATGACTTGGTTGGCTAGATTGTAACAAAAGGATCAGCCAATCAAATCATTCAGTCTTTGTTTTAAGAGAGTTGATTTGATTGGCTATATTTCAAGCTCCTTTATTTAATTAGCCAATCAAATCGTCAGTGCCACTTGTCTTTGCTGGCTAACGATGACGGGGTGGCTCTGGGGACTAGAATGGATGTCAGTGAAGAGGGAGGAAAAGGAGAGAGCCTGAGACCGAGGCTGAATCAAAATGCAGTGAGGTGTTGTGTGAAGCACTGTTGGGTAATTAGTTGTATCCCTCAAAAGTGGCCACCCTGGGGCAGAATCAACTGGCCAACCCAGTCAGAGAGGTAGTAGAGAGAATGTCAGCCGAGTCTCTAGATATTCTCCTCCTTTTTTGGGTTTACCTCAGTGTGAGAACAGTTTTTTGGAGCTATCATTTTTCTGTTCTGTATTGGTTTGAGTTCTTAGTCTGACAACTAAGTTGGAAAGGAACACCTCGGTTAATAAGCTGAGTGAAAGTGCATGGGTCAACATTTCATCAAAACCAGGGCGTAGTGTGGTTTTTCCGTCTAGGTATGCACAGAAGCAACAGAAACCACTGGCCAAAATACTGCTTCAATCTGCACATGCCACTCGAACGGTAGCAATTAAAATCAATCGTGCTCCACCATGTTTTACTGAAAGGAAATAAAATTCCCTGACTTTTCACCGACTTTACCAAACATTTATCATTTCCCTGACCTTTTACAAAATTTCCTGACCTTGAAAAATTATTGATTTTCCCTGACCGTGGTAACCCTGAATAAATTCTATGGCATGTTAGCGGGAATTTATGCAGTCAACCCTCTCTAAAATGGACACCATTGGGCTGAAACCAATTTTAATTGCAACTGCTGAAAAGCAACTGTGGGAAGTATAACAATATAATTTGGCTTTATCAACTGGGTTGATAATGTGAATTGGCCACCGTAAAGAGATTGAAGAGTTGACGTTTTGAGCGTTAGTCCTTCGTCGGAGCGAATCCACTCGACGAAGGGCTAACGGTCGAAACGCCAGATCTTCAATCTCTTTGCGGTGGCCAATTCACATTATCAACCCAGTTGATAAAACCAAATTATGAATGAATTGCAAGAATAACTCACCACTGAGAGTAGGCTTTCTGGAATGGATCTTACAAGGAACGCTACAAATGATCTGATGATAAGGTAACAAATCACAATCTTTTGCTGTCAAATTCCTTCTACAGGGTTGGGAGTGTTTGCTAGTATAATTGTTGCGGTTGATATCTTGAGCATTTTGTACGAATTTTGTGTCTGAGTCAGTTTCATGGAACCATTTGCTCTTGTTTTGCATGACATCACTTTCCATCTCATCTGGCAGATCAACTTTATTGCCTAAACAGCATTTTCCTGTACTCTGAGCTGGTGCAGTATTCAACAATAGTTGTCCATGTTTATGATTTCTGCATTCCACACAATGTGTATCAGTTGATGAACCCCCCTGCAACATACACATAGTAGCTAGATTGCTGTCACAAATGCAACACATGTTTCTGATATTCTCATTGTCACCACCACAACCACCACTATCACCATCATCATCACATTCATTGATCTTCTTTCTTTTCTGTTGTGGTCCTAAAACATCTGATTTATTATTTTCTTTGCAAGTTAATTCAATCTTTTCCTTGGCAGACTTATTGCCTTTGGTTACATGCAAACAAGTTGTCACAAGATCGTCCATCTTTGCAGTAAATCGCCCTAGCAACAGTGGTTCATATGGTTTCTTATGTGGTGAATCTAAATCAGTCACCAGTTCTCCTTTTCTTGTAACCTTGACCCAGTACCACTCTGCCACTAGCTCAACTGACCAATGAGGAAAGAGCTCTGTCTTTGTAAACCTTAAGTACTTTTGTTTATTGGTGACCCAGATCCCTACCAAAGCTCCAGGGGCAAGAAGATGGGCGACTGGAAGAGATTTAATCTGCCATAATGACATAAAGGAATACCTTGAAAAGGACAAAAAGATACAAAAATATAATTTCTTTTATAAACATATTTAAATAATAATCTTCACAAAAAAAACTACAGGGTAATTGACTGAGTGAGAATAACAGGCAGGAAAAAATTAGTTTGATATCATATTGGTGAATGTTTTAATTTGCATTCAGAAACTATAATACATTATTATTGTTGATCTGTGCTTAGGAAAATAGGGGTTCATGGTGCTGGAGTATTGGCCAATTCTTCTTGTTGTATTTCGGTAATTTTAATCTTGAATAATTTGTGATAATGTGCATTATTAAAGCTGCTGAAATGGGATACATTATCTTAGCATTTTTTAGGGGGATTATTGTAAACTATCCTTTAAATTTTTCGGACCATTTTCAGCTATTTCCAGTCACAAAGTTTGGAAACAAACTGAAACAGTCTCATGTTGTTACACATTTTAATCTGCAGTTTGCAATTTTTATCCACCAGTTAAGGTTGTGTCATTGTTTCCATGGTCTCCTTGTGCCTAAAGCATGATTCTAACCCCTGTTGATCAAAATTTTGATCTCATTTCTATGGGCAAATTTCTCACGCCTTGTTGAAGAAATGTGAACTATAACAGCCCTAAATGGTGTAATTTTCACCAAATTCTCCTATTTTAGTTGGGAAAGGTACTTCCTACAAAGTTGTGTTTGACAAAACACATACTGGAACTGGACCCGGAAGTCATAAGATACGGTCATGTCATCTTCAAAAACCCTGAAAAATATCACGCCTTTGACTTAGAAAAAGGTGGAAAAATATAATGTGTGCTTACCAAGACATTGTGACATTTTTAGAATTTTTTTGGTATTGCAATATTTACCTTTTTGTTTTTAGGCTATTGCTCCCATGCATTTGATTTGTGTGCATTAAGAGAGGACATAGAGTGTTACACTGTAATCCCTTCTTGAAAAAAGTATTTCTTACTTTGAGCCACGCCTTGCAGACTTGTTGAACCAGGGAGGATCCAACAATATCAAGTTATAAAGACCATTGTGCTGGGCTGTGGATATGTCGTATAACAATCTTTTGTCAGTATTTCAAATCTACTGCAATTCATTTACAGTACATGTTATACAGCTTGTTAAAAAACAGTAACGCAGAGATTAACCTAATCAGAGTAACCAGCCAACTCTGTGACAAGTACAAAAGACACATTTAGGGGAGCAAGGACAGTGCTTGCATCCAACTAATGTGAACTTGGTTTAAATCATGGACCTGTCATATTTTAAGTTTGCTGGTTCTCATTCTTGCTCCAAGGGTTTTTATCCAAGTTCTCCGATGGTTTTTCCTTTACGAAAACAGACACCTCTAATAAATCCACTTAAATCAAGAATCCTAGAACTACACGTTTGTCAGTTGCAAGTCAGTTATGCCATCTTCAATTTATTGCTTCAGTAGAATTATGAACTATCAGTAAATTTGAATGACAATGAAAAGAAAATGGAAAGTTTGCAAATTAAGAGATTATCAAAAAGGGGAATGGAAAGTTTTCTCAGTAGTAACAGATATTCCCACATACCATAACTAAGGAGAGGCTTTAGGTAACTTGCATCAGACATCAAAAAACTACAATTTGCAGGTAAAATGTACTTGTCATCAGAAATATTTATCACTGTTGGTTTTTCACATGGATAACAAATCATCCGGCCCAACAAATCCTTTTCATTTGCAGCAATATTTTCACCTGATAGAAGCAGAAACAATATCAAGTTAGTTCTTATTTTTAAACATCCAAAACACAGTCAGTCTTCAGTTCCTTTCATTTATTTCAATCATTTTAAAGGCATAAATCAAATTATTCACCCATTGGAGGCTTGGTGGCCAAACACTTAGTGCGCTGGATGCCAGTTCAAACAGCCTGGGTTTGAGCCCCAGCCAGGGCACTTGCGTTGTATTTTTGGACAAGACACTTTACTCTCACAGTACTACTCTCCACCCAGAACTGTAAATCCATGGGCACCGGTGGATTGTTGGGGAAACCTAACAGAATGCTGGGGAGTAACTCTGCAATGAACTAGCATCCCATCCAGGGGGGAGTAACCTGCAATGAACTAGCATCCCATCCAGGGGGGAGTAACCTGTGATGGACTAGCATCCCATCCAGGGGGGAGTAACCTGCAATGAACTAGCATCCCATCCAGGGGGGAGTAACCTGCGATGGACTAGCATCCCATCCAGGGGGGAGTAACCTGCAATGAACTAGCATCCCATCCAGGGGGGAGTAACCTGCGATGGACTAGCATCCCATCCAGGGGGGAGTAACCTGCGATGGACTAGCATCCCATCCAGGGGGGAGTAACCTGCAATGAACTAGCATCCCATCCAGGGGGGAGTAACCTGCGATGGACTAACATCACATCCAGGAGGGGGTAACTCTGAAATGAACTAGCATCCCATCCAGGGGGAAGTAACTTGGGATGGACTAGCATCCCATCCAGGGGGGAGTAACCTGCAATGAACTAGCATCCCATCCAGGGGGGAAAAGTTGGCAATGACGGGTGCAACAGAAACAACAGGTCACATGATCTGTATCCAGGCCCAATGGTGTGTAAGAAAAACATATTCCACTTATTTTGTTCTACTCAGCCAGTATAAAATTACCCTTAGTTGTAACATGAATGTACAACCTTTCATGACAAGAGGTTCCAAAAGTTGCATGGATTTCAATCTGGTACAATATGGTACATCAGATAACAATCCAGCAAAGTCTGTCCCATCTTCTGGTAAAACTTGAAAAAAAGGAATCGTGATAAGTGTGGTTACAAACATTATGGTAAATAGCATTTCCCATGCAGAAATTACCCTCTGGTACATCACACCTGGATTTTAGTTTACTGCTTAAGGGGGTGATTACATGGCGAATTTCAGCCCGGTGTGGCAGGCTGAAATATTGTTGCGATTACATGAACAACAAAACAACCTCACTGCACATGCTCACATTGCCTTTTCAGCCTGGGCTGGCATTTTATTTCGATTACATAGACTTTTTGTGGATTTTTCAGCCTGAAATCTGAAATCCAGTCTGGGGCCAAACCTTCTCCATGTAATCTTCACGTTCATTTTTAGAGGATTTCTTTCAGAACCCAGGCTGAAATCTCAGCCCAGCTAACCGGGCTGAAAATTGCCATGTAATCACCCCCTGAGTAATGGTTACACGTGTAATTTACCAAGGTAAAAACAAAACCGTCATGTAGTTCAGGGATAAGATTGCTTGCCTCTAACCGTCAAATATGCCCTCAAAATGAGAAGTTGTGAACATTCAGAGCGAGCAGTTTATTCATTATGAAAACTACAGGTATTGGGCTGATATCCAGGATAGAGTACAAGGCTGGAAATTCCAAGTTGATCTGTTTTAATCCTTGCAAGTTTGGTTTAGAAATCCACTGCACAATTCAGTGTCCATATTAATTATTCTAACTTCTGCAAAGAATAAATAATTTTAGTTTCAGCCATTTTCAAAATAACTGGCCAGCTAGCAAACAGTATGAAAGGTCACCTATATATTGCAGAGACGGTGTTTCTTTAACTTTTCTTGCAGTGGTGTGGTGTTGTCTACTTTTTTTTGGTGGTGCAGTGTTCAGGGGAACCCAGTGTCCCCCTTCTCTTACTGAAGAACTCAGATCTTGATAAATTCTTAACTGTGTTAAACTTTATATTGCCTTTATTGCTTGAATGTTCAGTGGAAACCATCTTAACAATTTATTAATTAGGTTAGTTCTCTTTAGGACACAGGTAAATGCAACACTAATTCTGCACTATACTGTGGATTTGTAGACCTTCTGCATTCATCTTTCATTAAATTCGACTTGCTTACCTGATGGTGCAGTGCTCTGTTGAACATGTTCATGTCCAGATAGAAAATGACATTTATCTTGTCCAATCTGAACAAGCCTCTCTACTCCTACCGCAATTGTTTCTCGCACCTAAAAAGATTTAATAAGAGATAAGAGCAATAACCTTGCGGACACTGTTGATACTGTAAGGACATGAAGTCCTTGCAAATAAGGATATAATTATAATTCTTGTCAATATGGAGTTCCTTTATTATAGAAACCAAATTTTAGTATTAAAGATGCCCAGGAAGTGGGAGTTGACTGTTTATGCGAGTTGGGTCGGACGGAGCAGGGTTGGGATGTCTGTAACAAAATTAAGTTTTGATATACAGGATCACCCCCGGGCATTTCTTTCTTTATTTATTTATTTCTTATTTTGCGGTCTATTCCCCACGCCTGGGCACACAGAAAAAAATTCCACACCCCCGGGACTCCTCATCGACCACAAGTACGTCATTTTGTGTATAAAATCAAAATAAAAATAATGATCTCCGTAATAGCAAAAAACTATGTTTTCTCAAGACCTACACGTTTCTGAAGGTGACCGCCAAGTCCCTCGTCTCTTGTTATTGCGAGGTTGTTACACATCTACTCTATATATATCATGAATAACAGGGACTACATTTAGAGTACATTTAGAGTACAAGAAATCATGAAGACTACATTTTATAAAGAAAAAGGATGGAAAACATCTAACCCGTACGTCTTGCCTCTTCCTCGAAAGAATAGGAAAGAAAGGAACTTGCAACCAGCGAACAGAGCAATGAAGGGAAAGCAAAAATCTTCAAAAAGCATATTTAAATTTTAAAAGATTATTCTTTAACCAGTTGGCTACAATTTTTACCACCCCCCACACCCGAGCCAAGGCCGATTAAGACAATTCCCCACCTCCAGGCCGAAAGGACTGGCCTTGTCCCGGGGGTTGCACTGGTGGGAGGGGGAGGGATGGTTAAAGGTAGAATTGAACCACGAATTACCTTTTGATGGTGAAGAGCAGCTTCTAATTCCTCCTCAGTATGACTAACGTGAACAGATTTCTTCCGCTGCGTGTAAATTAGACAAATGCAAATGTTTATATTCTAGTTTAATGATCGACTACTTTCAAAACAACGCTACATTACTTTATTTCATCTTCACTATGTGTTTTGATACTACGTCTTTCAAAATTGCCTTAAAAGAGTCATGATTTCAAGATTCCAAACGTTGGAAATATTACCTTTCGCTTTCTTGTGGCCTTTGTGTCACAGCTGTTTTCAGTAAAAGATCGGAGGTACGGCTCCTTAAGAGCGAAGAAAGTTTCTTTACACGACAGTGACAACGATGAAACTGTTTCAGAAATACTCTTCTTGTGATCAATAAGAAATCCGCTTTCGCAGCGGCCGATTATAGCCATTTCACACGCAGTCTTCAGTAAAATTTTGTGCGGATGGCGAAAATATTCCAGGCAACTCTTTACTCGAAGCACTGGAACCTGGGTACTAGACAGGTTGTTACCCTGAGAGGGGGAGGGTTGGGAGGAGGCGGGTCCATGATTGTTATGGCTCCTGATAATGTTCAATATTAAATTTGTTTTAGTTTTTATGCTGATTTATTGACGACATATTTATAGCATTTCTGGGTCTCATGTTCTTGCTTAGCAGGTTCTCGTACAATTACCATGAAAGCCACGAACTCAGTCGAGGCGGGATTTCGTCATCAACTAGTACTTTTCCCTGACCGTTTCAGGTTAAATGTACATAGATATATTAGGAAAAGCGGATTTTTTAACGAAACAGAACTACCGTAAATCCTCGACTAAGCGCCGCGGCGCTTATTAATTTCACCGAGATTTTGGTGCGGCACGTATTCGAGGTGCGGCGCTTATTCGGGGTGTGGCGCTTATTTAAAACAAGTGCATCACGAATCGAAGTCTCTCTGTACGGCTTCCCGCTCGGCGAGCTTTCGAACGAAAAGGCCAGCACCTGCATCGAGAAAGCCTTGGGGCAGGTTTCCGTCGCCGAAGACGAAGAAGAGCGCGGCTTCTTCGTGGTGCAACCGCCCAGCAAGCAATGGCAAAATCTCGCCGCCAACCCGGACCGGTGCCTCGTCCTCGCAGACAGACCGCAAGGCCACATCTTCGTTGCGTGGGGCGGCCACACAAAAACGGGCCGGATCTCGGGTGTCCACGTGCGCCCCACACCAGCGAAAGTTGAAGATCCGGCCACGTGGGATAAAGCGGTACTGTGGGCAGCAGGGGACTAAGGTTTCAGGCTGCCGATGACGAAGGGGTGGAGCTCGGGCTGCTCCGCTGCTCCACGAAAGACGCGAACGCCGGCACCTTCCTTGCCGCAAGCAAAAAGCCTACGCAGCTCCACCCGAACGGGGGCGACCTCTCGGTGCTTCTGCTACCAACAGACAAGATCGCGTGGGAATGGCGGACCAAAAAATATCAAACCATCGGCATCAACTCTTCGAAATATGAACTACAAGAAGTGCCAGAAATCGCCCAGCAGCAAATATCCTCGGTTTCGACAAGAACATTCTCGCGGAGCTTCGCTACGCCCGCACAGCCGAGGAATGGCGACGAGCGCACTGGCAAAGAGAAGAAAAGCGGCGCCAAAAAGAGGAGGAAGCGAGAAGGGCACGAGAAGCGGAAATCGAGGCCCTGCGAAAGTACGCCGAGATCCAGAGAAAAATCGAAGCAAAAAGCCGGGAGATTCGCACAAAAGTCCTTGGCGCTCTGGAGAAGGAGACACAAAAAGTTTCGGAACTCGCGCCAGACAAAACATGGGCAGCTCTCGGTTTTCGAGGGAAAGAAGACAAATATCGGGTTGTCTTGCAGTCCGGCGAAGAAGCAGCAGTTGCTGTTTGGGCGAAAAAGGGTTTGCGAAAAATCCTCCTGGAGTGCGCGGATTGCTACCGCAAGGAGGAAGAAGACCGATACGGTCGGCAGCTTTTCTGGCTAGTGTATTTCCCTTGCGTCAGCAAACTTGGAGGGTTGGTGTTGCAAATCGAGCCTTCGAAAACGTTCCAGAACTGGGAAGGAAAAACAATCGTCTGGAACCCCATCCAGGTGCTGGCCGCCCCAGACAAGGGAAGACTTGCGCTCTTGCAGGATCTGGGGGCCAAATGCGAAGAGTACGACACCCTCAGCACGGAATTGGCCAAAAAAGAATTCTGGCCAGTACCCGCGCCTGCGAACAAAGAGACGAAAAAAACAACAGACTTGCCGCCGGGGGAGTACATTTGCAAGCGTTTCGCCACGACAGCCTTTCGAAAAGCTTTGCGGACCATACTGTTCCTGCTGCTTCTCGGCGAAGATGGAGAGCCGACAACGGACGAAGAAATCCCGACGCACGGCTTCTTTCTGGAAAAGGAGGTCACTGCGATGGGCGGCCCAGAAGCGCTCGAAAAAAGAAAAACCCCCCTGCATTGCCGGCTAGGGGAGGAGAAAACGACACCGAGCAAGAAAAGGCGCCGCCGCGTTGCCTTGGCGTAGCAGCCTACACCGGAACGACGGTCCCACCTTCGATGCAGAAAACGGAATCCCCATCGCAAGCAACCACAAAGAGCTGGCCGAGATCCCAGTCCAGCCATTTTTTCGCTGTCGCCGCATCGATATGGCCGACAATGCGGGCCGATTTGCCTTCCAGCGAGGCGGAAAACTCGCAAAGAGCACCCCAATCCTTCCAGCAAACCTTCTCTTCCAGCTGCTCGTAGTTCTTCTAGTGGACACGAAACTCTTCGAAGGGAAACCGCGGCAGGAGACCAGAACGGCGGTTCCACACTGTATACTACTGTTGCGGCAGCTTCCGAGCACTATTCCATTGCACGAATTCCTTTGTTCGCAGAGTGCTGTGGATGGTTGTGCACAGGCTGCTGTGGCGGGCTGACCAACTCCTCCTTTTCGGGTGGCGCCGCGCTCTGTGCAGCCTTCCACTCTTCGAATTTTGGACGCAATTGTGTGTAAAACAATCCCAGCCGCTTCCACAACACCCCAAACAGCAGATGTTGCCGCATTGGCGGCGCCAACAATTCTGTCGGTTTTTTCTCGCAAAGCGTTGCTGTTTTTCTCTATGCTCTACAGGATTCCAGCAGCTTGGGCACCAGCAGCTTCTTTGCAGATTTTGTAGAGCCTTGTTGTACCAATCCCGAAGCGCTTCCGGACCAGCTGGGGTGGCTCTTTTCCTCGCGCATCGACGATTTCTCGAATTTCTTCGGCAGAAGGCGCTTTGGTAGAAGGCATTTTTGCGGTATGTACCAAGGGTACCACTAGTATTGCTATGTATTGCTGGGTATTCCCAAACAAATACGAATCAATACCCAGCAAATACGAATCAATACCCAGCAAATACGTAGCAATACCCAGCAAATACGTAGCAATACCAGTGGTACCAATTGTGATTCAAAATTTTGATTCGGATTATCGAATTTTTATATACACGAGTCAAGAAGCGTTTTGATTGAGAATAATGTGTATAATTTTTTATGGTTTTCATTTAATTTAATATTTGTAATCTTGAGTGAATTTTGAATAAAGTTATTATTATTATTAAAAAAAATTATTGTTATTATTATTATTGTACAGCATCACGGGCATAAAAAGTGCTCCTGGCCTGGCCAATTGCTTCCCTTTAGAGGTTTTGGACCTTTGGGTGTGGCCTCTCCATATTAAAACCATTGAGTACTCCATTCCCCCTTACTGTTGGGTTACATTTCCCATGATCCCTTGGGATAATTTGTTTCGTTTGATAGGTATGTATTCTTGGTTGCTGAGATCCAGCTTTACTTACTACTTAGTTGGATATTAACAGTAAAAGTAATATTATTGTCCTCAAGCCTCACAGCTGCAAGATATTTACATGTACATGAGCAAATAGATGACAGACAAAATCCACCAAAAGCCTTGTTTAATACATCTCGCACAAATTATATTCTTCTGGCTATATAGCTGTTACCTTGAGACTTATTTCTGATCTGATCTTATCTAAGTCAGTTCACAAGCAAAGCGACAAGTATTCAACAAAGTCAGTTTCTTGCTCCCAATCACTGAGCAAATTCAGACATGAGCTGTCTTGCAAGCCAGTCTAGACCTTCATGTAAGCCTTTACCAGAGTGTGCATCACAGGCAAATATATTCCAGCTTCTGCCACAGAAGAGTTTATGGAGAGCAAGCTGTTCAGTGAGAGCATCAACCCTGAGAGCACTTGGCAAGTCCTGAAAAATAACATCTACTTAAATTCTTGACTTTCAAGTATGAATTATTTTGGCCTCACTGGTATGTCTGGTATGTGCAATAACAATGACAGCAACAACAACAAAGAACAACAACAACACCAAGGACAGAATGCTTTATAGTCATTAATCCCCTGAAATAGGTGTTGGCATGTGTAGTCGACATAATCTGCATCGCGCAGATCACAATTGTATTCATAAATTGCGCATTGTTCGTTAGAGGTTGACTAAGGAGTTCTTTCCAGAAGTAATCTACAACGCTACAGGAGAAAAGTAGATGCTCTATGGATTCGACCTTGATCATTCTTAAAAAACATACAAAAAGGGGAATCCATAATCTTAAATGCAAACAATTTATCGTTAGTATAAATAATATGATTGAGAAATTTAAATTGGAAAGCTCTTCTTATTGTATCTAAAGTGACATAGAATGCTAAAAATAAATTTCCTTCCATTTATCTTGTGCCTGACTTGGGTATTTTTCATTTCATTTGGCTTGAGCAGTAGGAGGGACTGCCTTAAAGGCAAGAAATTCCCTGGACAAAATTTTAGATGAGGTGCTTGAAACATCTAATATTTCACCTTTAACAGGCAGTGCAAAAGAGTTCTCATGAAAGCTTGATGATTTACAAAATGGGTTCATTCTTATAATAGAACGTCACTCAGTAGATATGGCATTATCCCACAAGGTGGTTGGGTTGCAAATTTGCCTTTAAACTTTTTCACTTTAAGAAATGAACCGCCTTATGATATCAAATCAATGATTGTAAGTAATTATCCCACATTTGTGGAAAAAGGGCTGATATATAGATTTTCCTTGGCTTAGTAAATTCGCATTATTCCAAATTATTTGATTCATTATATCTTCATTACTTGCAGCATCTGCATTGCTAAGAAGAGCACATCCATCCAGACAGTCCTTATAGAAGAACGGAATATAAATCAGTATCTCACTGTTGTCAAACTGACACTTTAAACTAAACTTTCCACCCACCTTCTCTAAATAAAAATGAAGAAAGAATTTCCAAGAACTGATAGAATCATCAATATACTTCTTTAAACAAATGATTCTTTGTGCCTTAATCATAGAATCAAGCATTTTCAGACCCTCCGCTGTCCGATATTGTTGATCAATGTGAAATGTTTGATCCATGCCATTCCAGATGAAATTAGACAGTTTTTTATTTACTGCAGCTTGAATAAGGTCTCTCAAGACATAGATAAGATAAGCTTCTGACATGAACTTCAGAAGGGCAAAGGTTTTGAAACTTTGCATTTTCCCTAACAGCATTGGTGCTCTCCATTTGCACCTATTCAATACTTTCTTGATAGATTTGAGGATTCCCGTCAAAATTTTCCTTTTCCTTTGTGAACAGTTGTAACTGAACTACACCCTGATGACTGTATAAATGTTCCCTTTATTTTAAAGATGTGCATTATTCTAGCTTATTAGTTCATTGTCAGCAGCTTTGCTAGAAATATTTTTTTTAAATCATGCATAATGCATAATTTAAAATTATGCATGATGAAAATGTAATGGTTTATTGTTTGGCTTACCAAAGGCACAGATCGCTAAATTACAGCGTGTACAAAATGCAGCAGCTACACTTATTCTTGGCATTGGTGCTTTACGAGCTGCACTGGCTGCCG
>OX393571.1:18952063-19057063 GCA_947652115.1 Blastomussa wellsi
TATATGTTGTCGGAGAAAAATCAAATAAACTACTAGGTCATCCCTACAAGCCTGTTTCGTGGTTGCCCACTCATCAGGGGATTAAATGAGAATATTCTTTACATGGCAAACATGGCAGCATTGAACTCAAGGGAGTACGAACGTGAAGAAACTGAACTATTTGTGGGGTTTTCTGGCCATTTTACCCACAAATTTGAAGCTTTTTACCTGCAAGCTCATAGAAGCAGTAGGGAAAAAAAATGGAAAATCTTGGGAAGGATTGTACAGAATGAAAGATCACATGCAGACAAACAAACAAGCGGGAGTGTTTTTCGAATTTCTTACACCACAGGTAGATATGATTTTTTTTGTGAGTTTTATTAAAATACATATATTTCTGAAAATAAATAATTTTTCAAAAAACACTCCCATTTTATTTTTTGTAATCGGCAAATAAATATATTGATGAGATGGTTATAGCCAACTTGGCGCTACGCGCCTCATTGCCTTTCTACCATCTCATCTCCAACACACGCTCGTGGAATAATTGTTAAATAGTCACTTGAGTGATCTGAAATGTACACATTTTCCCTGTAAATATAACAAGGTAGGCCACTGCATGAAATAAAGTGAATCCCAATCTAATTGAAATTCAAACATTTAGAAGCATAATTATTAATACAAATGATTATAATTCATAACTTACCAACATCAACTGGAACATCAGGTTGTGGGACGTTATCAGGGAGAGAATTGTTAGGAAGTTCATCAATGGCTGGTACATTAACCTCATCAGTAAGTGCAGCAATGGGATCTGCTAACAGGTCTTCTTCAGGATCAGCCTGATGGCTAAGGATCACTGGTAACTCATAGTGATGAAAGAAAAATAACATGGAATGCTGTGAAGGGGAAAATACCCTGTTAGGACCTACTCATAATGGGACGACAGCAAGAACCATGAACTACTTTTTTACAAGAGGCTATCTTTTCTTGGCAAACTGGCCAGACTCATGACTGCGAGTCCAGCAGACTAACCTTTTCCAGAGTGAACAGAAAGCTTATTTCATAAATCAATTTAGCAGCTATACCTGAATGAAAAGCCATGAAGTAACAAGTGCAAGGCCACTGTACTGTCCATTAAAGCGGTAATGATATGCATAAAATGCAAAATGATATAGGTAGAAGAACCTGCAACAGAACACATCAATAAATCATTAATCATTGCATTGACAATCAAATTTAAAAACTTTCCATTCCACATACCGGAGCCAAAACTTTTTACTCTGTTGAGTATGACAGCATATAGCATCATACTGGTCAGCCGTCCATACTATGAGGATAATGTAAAAGCTGGTTGTGGTGTCATTAAAAAATTCAGACATTATAGCTTCCATTCCTGTGGGAAGGAACAATCAAAATGTTTTGGAAGTAAGGATAAGATAAGATAATATAAGACACCACAAGAACAAACCAAAACTGTCAGGTTATCATGTTTATTGCTTATTATCTGGTTCTTCGGCTGAAGTGACCATTTAGAAGCCAATGAGTTGCAATAAAATTTCTAGACCTAGGTGAAATAGATTGAAGTGGCCATTAAAGATAGCTGACGCTTTTAGTTGGTTGTCGGCGCTTATTGAAAGCACTTAGAAGCAAATGTACTGATATGTTTATATACAATCAGTTGCATCTAATAGTGAACACATGAGGCAAAAACCTGTTCCAACTGGCTATCAAATGTTGAACGTTTGCTTGTCAAAATTAATTTCAAAGTTTGAAGCAACACCAGACTGCACTTCACACCTGCCCAATAATCAACAATAAACACAAACGTGTACTACAACATTACTCTTTTCCTTTAACTTATGCAGATTAAACCCTTTTGTAGTCAAGTTGTTGAAAATGGCTTTGCTTTGCTAAACCACAAGAGTGAGACAACAAATGGTAGTAATAACATTTTTAAGTTCAGCATTCTGTGATGTGACTTTTCTGTCTGTCTCGGCTTGCTATGAAACATGTAAACCATTCAATTCCATCTGCTTGACAAACACAGACAGTTTGAAATTGAAGTTTAAGTCTCAAAGTGTCATAAATGCTTTTGCTATATAATTTGACCACATGCATAGTATTCATTTCAGTTCAAGCTCAGATACTTGTTCAACCAATTGCATTTATCAGTTAACAAATCTGTGCGAAACAAGCAGAATAGGCCCTTTGCACGACCCAGTCACATGGTTAAAATAACACCCTGCTGGTGAGCAAGCTACGTGCTGGGACATCCAAAACAAACCGACATCATGTCCCAGAGTGTAACTTGCTTACCAGCGACGTGTTATTTTGTACCATGTGACTGGGTCATGCAAAGGGCCCATTAAGTTGCTTACCAACAAGGGAAAGGATAACGGTGAAGAGGGGAGCAGCAGGAAATGCTATTGTCACATTCAGATCCAACATCTGAAGCAAGTTCACTTGAGGGAAAAAACACATAACAAATAAGCAGTTCACAAAATGAAACATTCAATCATGGCTCAAGAAAGTTTGTCCAGTTGTTTTTCCGGTCAAGGGTCCAGCCAAGCGGCCTCAAGATAAATTACTTATAACATGCTTATTATGATTTGCAAGCAAAAAATGAGAATTGCTGGCCTGTATTACAAGTACAAAGTCAATTTTTTTTTTCGGAGTACTCCCTATATTAGTTATGGAACACTTTGTGACATGTTTGTGGCATTTCATGAAATATCCCACAAGTGACTTGTGTACAGCTATTTCAGCTATTTTATTGACGTTGTCAGCTCAATGGGTAGTATGGGCTCCTGCTGCATGCGCTGAATACTAACGAGATACAACAAGGAGGTAAAACAATTTCTCTTGCTTTAGAGATGTAGAAATAAAGTTTTTAGCCACAATGAATTTGGAAACATTTTCCCATCTCAAGGCTAATAGAGAAACAACAGCACAGGAAAAGGTAGCCATAAAATAAAAAAAGATGTCTCTGACACTGATATTGAGAGCACTACTCAATCTAGCTAGCAAAGGCTGGCAACTTTCACTCTTTCTGTTAACATAGCTTTCAGTTTGGAAACTTATTCTAAGTGAGACCTCGTCAGTCTGAAGATTGAGAAAGGGAACCTACAAAATCATGTTGGCCATCTTGTTATATCTCAGGGTCTCTACTTCTTTCAGCTTTTGAAATTCCATGATTTTTTGCAAGTCCCTTTTCCATGACCACTACAAGTTTTCCATGACCTAAAATTAGACCATTTTTTAGGAAACCATCTTTCATTTTGGGTATTTTTTTACCATTTTCTTCACGATTAAACATTAGTTATTTTGTACTTTTTTCATTGACAGGGCTTCTGATAATTGCAGGAAAAAAAGTCAAATTTTGCGGGACTTGCAGCGACAAATTCGTGAAGAAAACGGCCAATTTTGCAGGAAAGAAAAGAAGAAGGGTTCCAGAAAAATGTATTGGACAGATGCCACATTCAGGGCAAGAAAGAAAACACAAGGGTTCAACCAACACAGCATTATGTATATTATTGGATTAACTCAAAATAAAGTCTTGTCTTGTCTTGACAGAGTTCCAAAGGCAACTGTACCAATGAAACACTGGGCCAGTTAACCTCCTTTTTCAGTTGCAATTTGTAGCTGAAAACAGCAATGCAATAAATTTCTTTTCTGTCCTCGGACTCTTGTGCTGCTTTGCAGTTTACAACGTAAGAATTGTTCGTGATGAAAGGTTCAAATCCATTTGTGAAGTCAAAACATTCCTGTGTCTTCCATCGTGTCTTGCACGTACGATTAATTAAACATGTGCCTGCATTACTAGACACACTGTATAGTTACAATGAAAAGTCTTGATGATGATGATGACGATAAACTTTATTTCAGTGTCAAAGTCTTCTAGCTTGCCATATCAGGCCTACTAATGGGGGGACACTAAATTAAAATACTCTCAGCACGGCAAGTAAACAGCACCAATAGCCAAGATAAGTTTGAAATAATTTTATCTTGTGCTGACATGTATTTGGTAGGATTTCTGGCAAATTTCGCAGTATTTTGCATGTTTCTGTCAATTTCGTGGGATTTCGTGCCTCCGCGACAGCGCAAAATTTAGAAACCCTGCATTGACAATTTGACATGACTTTCCGACACTTGAAATCTGGAAAATGACCTTGTATCAATTCCATGATGTTCCAGGTTTTCCATAAACTGTGCAAACCCTTACTTTACATCTTATATCTTATCAGCATGTGCAGCTGCCTTCTATTTCTACCCATTCTATCTTTCAAACTTGCAGCTTGAAGCTTTGATCTGACAATGTCAATTGAAATAGCATTATACAAAAAGAATGAAGTCATGAGTGGGATATTCACTGTAAGCCATGAGAAAAATATTGCATTTCACTATTTGATGCTATGCCTCTAACAGAACTAAAAACAAAAAAGTACAACTTCAAGTGAAGATATCAAAAGCTGATCTTCAAACTTGTAATCAAAAGCAATTTACAGAAAATATTGTGTTCTGTTTAGATTCCTGTCTGCTTTTCGGACAGCCCACAAAACAGAGCCTAAATAGGTTGGCCTGGCATTGTTCTGACCATGGTAAGTCCTTATTATTGTTTCACAATTATTTGTTTTGCATAACATCTGCTATTGGTCCACCAAACACCTGTAACATGAAGCATTTACGGGGTACATGTAGATCATTTTCACTCCTCATAAAACTGCAGCGTCTCACCTGATATCCAGGCTACTTCCACTTTCTAAGTGACCTCTCATACTGTACATATGCCTAATAGGCTCAGCACGAGGTTGTTGTGATCAGAATATAATCTCAGGAAATTACCTTTTTCTAATAAATTACAAGCAGAACAAAATACTTACCAATAAAGACAAAGATTTGATGATGGCAATACCTCAACAACATTGAAATTGATATTGTCTGAAAATTAAAGAAAGGGGTAACGATGTACCGGTATCTCATGTATAAGTAAATTGTTAAACGTTGCAATACTACATACACGTGTTATTACTGCCAAAGGTTTATTCCAAGAATTCACCAGAGGGGAAAATTGCAGAGACTCTCCTGGAGAAATATGACTGAATGTCATGGCCAAAGAAATAGTTTCCCACTGTTTCACGCAAGCAATCACAGAAATGCATTGGCGATAAATAAATTTTATGCCTGCACAAATTTGGTCAGATTTAATACTTTAATTTATACAGCGAAGTGTTTTACAAAAATTTCCTGAGACTTAAACTTCAATTTTGATACATTTGTCAAACAGATAAAAGTGCATGATTTAAAGAAAATTAATTTCACACAAAATCGAAACAGCCAGACAAAAGTTGTGCCAATATTTACAGGTCACTGAACTTAAAATTATTGTATAATTTGTTTTTAAATTAAGCTGTTTTATTCCGATGGTTTAGCAATGTAAAGCCATTTTTTACAAGTTAACCATGTAAGGGTTTCATCTTCATAAGATAAAAATGCTTCAAAGAGCTGTGGCCGCAGAATATAAATTATTTCTCGCCAGAACACTTCCATGATTGCTCAGGTGATTCCCGATGTGTCCAAGCTTGGGATGCAACCGGCGGTACCCTAAAACACCAAACATGTAATTTTTTGCCAAAGGACACCTGCCAAGATATTGTGTAACCTAATGGCCCATAATTTTTTGGCAGAAATCCAGGCAGAAAGGGAGGGGGGTTGGATGGGGTTTCCTTTGAAATCCTGGAAGGAAGGGCAGATCTAATGCTTACAAAGCTCCAGACAGCAGTACTGGGTCTGTTCCAAAAAGATCATGGTCAAAATAACAACAGATGTTTGTCTACACGTTTGCTGAGCTATCTGCTTTCTAGAACAGACTAAACTGATTTAATTTTTTGACATTAATTGTTCTCACTCATAGTGATACAAGCTACTACTTGAGTTACTCACAAAAATAAACATAAGGACAAGAGCAACCAAGTATGATGTGCGTGCCATCCACATGCTGACAAACCGAAAGTGGTCTCCAGTCACAACATTACGCAAATAACCTGGAAAAGACAATTAAGTTAATAGGGGGTTCAAATCATTCAATGAACTGCAGCTTTTCTACCTTATTTAACTGCATGTACCTCTGGTTAGTTATCAGCTTTGTGCCCTGAAAAAAGATGTCCAAGAGCCTTCTCCTTTGTGAATTTTACTGGAGATTTGAATATAGGCCAAGTCATGAAGAGAAACATATGTTTTGTGCAATACATAACATCCATTTTAATACTGGCCAAGCTAAAATAATTTTATTACCTTTGTTATCCTCGTACTCTGCCAGTCTCTTGACACTTGACATCAACACATCATCGTAACCAAGGAATTCATCCAACAAGAAACGACTCAAACTGTCCCCAAAACACTCCTCAACTACTGGGTCTGAACAAATTAACAAGTTAGCTTAAATGTCAGTTTAGATGACTCGGTTACTCATGTCCCTTTTGATTGCAACACATTCCTTGCTGATCACTATAGCCTTTTTCATGTAACACTGTCTTCTCGTGTGTTAGCTAGTAAACAGCCAAGTGTTGCTTGTACTGTATGTAACACTGTAACACTCTTCTCGTGTGTTAGCTAGAAAACAGCCAAGTGTTGCTTGTACTGTATTTGGGACACTTTCAATCCCAGTTACAAGTTGACATTTACCAATAAAGCAATCATTTTTGTTATACATGTATTTTTCTAAGCTGTAAAAACATCATTAATTTCACACTTACCAAGTTCAACAAGCAAAACTGGAATGCCAAGCTTTTTCCTGGATTCTGACGACAGCCTGAGAAAGCCATACTCTAAGGCATATTCTACAGCATATTCTTCTTTCTTCTCACCTAGAAAGTTTTTAAACATCATGGCATTTATAACCAGACATAACTACAGTAGAAACACGATAACTCGAACTCTGAAGGGAACCGAAAAACTGTTTGAGTTAGTGGGGTTTTGAGTCATCTGAGTCGATTAAAATATTCAGTTTTCCAGGTTAATAATTAATAGTTGATTGATTTTCAGCACTTTGGTATACAATATAGTGCGAATTAAACTTATTTCACGAAAAACTAATACATTTTGTAACAAAAAAAGAGCCATTACTTTCCTTGTATTAAGTTCTGGCCCTGTTACTCATGGGAAAAATTTATTTATGGGCGTGCAGAGGGAATAAAGAACTTCCAAGTATGCGAGGTTTTAAATCAAAAGTTCAAATTAAAGTATGAGACTGAAAAATATATTTGTACAAAAAATAATAATTTAGACATGTTTAGGAAGAAGTGGGCAATATAAATGCTAGAGGTAGTTGAATAACTTAGAACATGTCAGGCTCATATAGGTGTGATTTTGCTGTTTTCGTTAGTGTATATGTATGCGAGTGTATGTGAGTAAGTGTGAATTAGTTGTGTTATACCGTAGGTCCTTTTTAGTAAAGTATTGTAATGTAAGTTGTGTAAATAGCTGTGTGCAATGCAATAAAAAAAATTGAAAAAAAAGTTCTGGCCCTGAAGAAGACAAGCTCTGCTAGCTCAAATATCGGCCAATAAATGTTGCCCTTTTGCCAGCAATCAATTTGTTTTAATTTATAACACTTAGAGTGACGTCTGGCACAAGCATTAAGGTTACTGTCAACAAAAATAAGGTGCCTTCTGGGAAAATCTTTCTATGCATGCTGCTTTAACAGAAACCAGGCAAACCTATATATCATTGTAAAGCTAAAATGTAGATTCCAAAAATAATATTTTTAATCATTGTTTCTTTGGTTGGCATGCACAAACCATGAAACGCTAAAGTAGCCGTGTTTGTTTTGCCGAATTACCAGCTGTTGCGTTATCGCGGACACCCAAACAAACCGGACTATGTCACTCAGCAGATAATGGGCTAACAAAGTGTGCGAGACTTTTTTGAAATTCCTGTTGGTTCTCGAGAAAATACATTGTAAAGTCGGACAATTAAGAAATTTTTCGGTCGGATTTAAGCGCCGGGACAACAAAAGAAAAATATTTCAAATTTCGTTAAAGCCTCACACTCTTTTACGTGCTTATATTTGACAGACATTTTGGCCAAGTTTCATTAAAATCCGATAAATCTACATACCCTATTAATTCATTTGAAGAGAAGTAACACGTGCGAAAACAAGCTTCGAGTTTTCTGCCACCAAAGTACTTCCCAGTTTTCACACCTCATTAAGGCGGCTGTCAAAACGTTCATGCCGCCGAACAATGAAACACAACGTAGAACCCCCAGCGAGTCTAATTACAAGCAAGTCCATTGAATTTCACGTAGTTATTTTGCAACCTTTCTGATCAAATACAACATGAAACTATGGAGGAAACGAAGATGAAGTTAAAAGGATCGTCAGCAAAAGGGAGTACATTGAAAAATAAAAAGAGCGGGCAAGGATCGACGGACACGAATGTGAACGAAGCTGGAATTTTCCCGCGATTTCCTTGCGAGAAGGCAAAAACCAAGAATCTTAGTTGCTGGTGGCAAGGTCAGATGTTTTTACTTCGTCAAACTCCTCAGCACCTTCGCCTTCTTCAATTTTATCAAAGGAGACTTTTCTTGTTGAGCGTTTCATGGAGCTGGTAAGTTTCCTCGCTTTACAACACAAAAGTGTGATATACTGGTAAAACAAAGTATGTAAATTAATGGTTATTCGAGATTCCAGGTGAAGAAACGTCACGGCTCCGCTGGAAACCATGGGATTATGACACCTTTAACTATTTGTTACCAATTCCCTCGAAAAGCTCTTTCTGTTGTAACTTGTTTTTCTTTTAATATTTTGCAATTTTCTTTCAAAAAATTAAACTTAAAGGCTTCTAAATGTTTATCAACAAAACGAAATTTGGAAAATTTTGGCCAGATTTTGTTGATAGTATCCTTAATTTTCTTTATCAAGAGATCTGGCAATAACAAGCCAAGCAGTTTTATTGTTCGTTGCATGATCTCCTGCATCCAAACAATATATATTAGTTTATTTAATACAATCAATTTAGGTTCCCATTTGCGTCGGGGTCATCCTATTATCCGCAAAGTTCTGATTGCTTGGGCACAAAAATGAATGCAGCGTCTGCTGTGGTAGGGAGCTCCGGAAGATTATTTCTGCTATTGCCTCTACTGTAATATGATCTTTCATGTATAAAACATGGTGAAACATTAATTTTTTAGGATACTTGTTGTCAAAGGTGTTAAGAAAACTTTAATCTGAACTACTGACTGAAATAGAACAATTTAACTAGTAAAATATTTGGAACTGATACAAAGTCAATTATGACCTACCTTCAACTTTAATTGGCGCTAACAGTTCAAAAGCACTTGGCACTACAGTATCTCTGACAGGAAGATGATTCTTTTGTGGTACATTATCGGATGACTGACCATATGCATCTTGTGCAGAAGACAAATTAGCATTTGCCACTCCTAAGTGACTAATATTTATATTCATACTTTCAGTAAAGTTAGTTCTTGCAGCAGTATCATTTTCAGCTAATTTGTTAACCGCAGCATTTCGTGATATGATGACTCTGAGTACTCCATCTCTTGGCCACTTGTCCTTGACATGATCCAAACAGTTTATGGGAGTCCTTGAAAAAGCATTGTGTATGTAGCCAAGGATCACAAAACAAGTAATTGCCTAGAAAAAAAAAACAACCAAAGAATCAAGCGCTTCTTTTTTGAGAAATTTGCTCATCATCATCATCCTCATCTTATTCAGCAATGCAAGTTACAAGATTGGTAGCCATTAAGGCTGATGTGGACCAACACAATTAATTAACTAATTAATTATATCCTATAAGATAGTGAGAAATGATAATCGCAGTAAATTGCCAATTTAAACAATTGGAATTAAGAAGCCTGAAAAAAATCAGGGCTTTAACGGATTTGAACCCGTGACCTCCGCGATGAAGCGACACATTGGGAGCGAGGTCAATTTATTGAGTTAATTTTTTTTCCGTGAGGACTGAAATGACAAAGCATATGAAATAATCCATACATGCATATATGAACTGCAGATGTACATGATAGTGAAAAATGATCATCGCAATAAACTTTTCAATTTAAGCAATTGGAATAAAAGAGCCTGGAAAAAAAAAACAGGGCTTTAATGGCATTCGAACCTGTGACCTCCGCGCTCTACCAATTGGAAATTTACTGCAATGATCATTTCTCACTATCATCTACATCCGCAGTTCAAATATATGGATTCTTTCATATGCAAACATGGACATGGGTATGTTCTCATGTGGAATTTTTCTTGATCTGCAAAAAGCATTCGACACTGTGGACCACTCGATCCTGTTACAAACTTGATCACTATGGAATTAGGGGAGTGGTAAATGATTGGTTTTCGTAGACTGCCTGAGAAGACTGACTCAAAACCAAACCTGCCTTCCAATTGGTTAAATTGGATATCTACTGTGATGATCATTTCTATCATCTACATCCACAGTTCATATATATAGATTACTTCATATGCTTTATGTTAATTCTATCCTATTAGTATAGTTCCAAAATAAACAGTTGAACAAAAAAGAAAATCGATGAATAAACTATCACGTCATCAAATTAAAATATTTGACTAATATCACCAGAATCTGTAGTTGCAATTTATAATTAATATTCAATCATAATAATTACAGTAGTTCACTATATTTTCCCCTTTCCTCTTTTTTTACACTGTACTTATTATGCTAAATCTATTGTATTAATGTTGTTAAGTGGATAAAAAAAATAAAAAATAAGAAAAATAATTGGCTGTCTTCACAGAAACCGCTGTCTTGCTTAACATTCCTGAGGTGTTTTAAGACTCTGTTAAGCGTCTTAAAAATGATACGTGTGAGATTATACTTAATTTAGGTAGTTTAAGCAGAGCATGCTTGCAAATAAATCAATAATATATTTGAATAATGTGACAGGAGATCCAAACAAAGCTTGTATTTACATTTTTCTTCTTATAATTACTGTTTTTATGCATTTAGTTTGCATACGACAAAGAAACCTAATCCAGGAAATGCTGAGGCATATTTTAATCATTCGCAGAGGAAAATATGCTGTTGAAGGAGAATAACATGGCATGGGTGCTTGTAGTTTGAGAACATGTTTTAAAACAAGTACACTGACAACATTTGGCGCTAGAACATTTCTGTATGCAATTTGGTTAGTCGGTCTGACGAGACACGCATGCGATTTCAGTGAAGAAGCAAGTAGCTATTGTATTTCCGATTTGATAGCCTTATCAGATGAATAACCGCAAGCGACCCGTCATTGGCCAAAACTTATTGCCAACTCGCTCCTCTGTGGTCTTTATTGAGTTCCCTGTTAGTGAACAACGCTTGAAACACCATGGCCGACTGTTTATCAACAGACGGCAAAAAATTAGTGACAGGATTTGTTCAAATTCCCAAGACGGGAATGGTGCTTAAAAATTCAAATTTGCTCTGAGATATGGCTTACGTTTTATAATTTTGATGCGCAATTTCCAGTTTGGCAATCTGAACTAAGCCTGTCGATAATTTCTCGCAGTCTGTTGATAAACAGTCGACAATGGAGCAATAATTTTTCTGTTTCTTTGAAATATAGCTGGTATTACTTTGTTTTATGCAGCAAAATGAAAACTGGAACTCGGCAACTTGCTCGAGCAAATTTGAATTGACCATTTTTCGCATTGCCCATAATACACCTTGTTTACCCCCAAAGATTTGGCATAAGCATTGTCTTCCGATTCTCTTGGGACGACTGCAATACCCAGGAGAATTGGGAAACAAAGGTTATGCAATTTTTTTTTTTTTGGGGGGGGGGGGGGGTAAACAAGGTGTATTATGGGCAATGCAAAAATGGTCAATTGAAAGTTGCAGGTTGGTTAGATCAAACTGTCAATCAATGTTGGAACATTGAGTTCCCATCAAAATAACATCCGGTTTGACTGTATAGCTTACACTTGCGTGAAACCTTTCTTTATGGGTACCATTCTGGTGCTGCTTCAACGGAATTTTATACTTCGTGCAAGAAAACAAACAAACTTGGTTTGCTCAGGGCAGTGCTAATAGAGGAACAACGATTAAAACCTCTTCTACCAACGCACGCAATCAACAATGAATCATGCTCGTTAAAATTCTGCCTCCCTACGACATCAACAACGCCATAAGCACCATCGGTCACACATAAATAAATATCAGTACCTTCATAAGCACTCCCATCTCCAATAGTAGCCGAACAGGCGGAGGAAAAGAACGGGCATACATCAGCGCCATTTTGAAAAACAGGGCGCGGAATAACCTATCCCGGGCGTTTATTAGAGGATTGGTTCCTTCCACCGGCATATTGGCGTTCAAACTAACTTCACCAAATATTTAAGGACCGAGTTATCGATAAAATCGAATTCTCTAGGAATTTCAAACCACTAAAAAGGCCCTTCATATTGGTCAGACTTCAAGTTTTGATGTGGGTATCTTCGCAAGGAAGTTCATGTTTTGATGACGTATTAGTACCCAGTTTGCTCACGGTCACTCTTTCCCAGGGTTGCGCGGGGGCTTGCGCGATGGTACCCACACGTGAAGATTGAATTCAACACCATTGTTTCGTCTGCAAAATGGCCATCACTTGTTCGGTGTATTTCCTAGCCTTTCTGGCCATTGCTGCCATCATAAACCATATGACATGTACAGCGAAAGAAAAAAACGCATCTGTCTTGGTTCTTGGTGGTGGAATATCGGGAATTGCCGCAGCAAAAACACTGAGCGATAAGGGCATTAAAGATTTCATTATCTTGGAAGGAACAGACAGGATTGGTGGAAGAATGAGGAAAATGGCATTTCACAACACTACCATTGAACTTGGAGCAAACTGGATTCAAGGCATTAAGGGAAATCCCATCGAAAAATTAGCGCTAGAATGTGGATTGGAAGGAAAGCTTGAAAATGGATCATTTGTGATAAAAAATGAAAGTGGATTCAATACAACCAAGAAAGGAAGGATGACACTTTTAAAACATGATGAGGACATTATGAACCAGATGCGAACGATGCGCCGGAAGTTGAAAAAGGAGGACATTTCCGCTCGAGTCGGTCTGCGACTTGCAAACTGGGTTCCTACCTCTCCAGAAGAAATGGCGACAGAATACTTTGAATACGACTTTGAATATGCCGTTCCACCCAAGTACATTTCACTTAGAACATGGATAGCCGACAATGGCAGCATTCACTCAGTTGATGGAAAACAATTCTTTGTCACTGACTCCAGAGGATACGTGCACATTGTGAATTGTTTAGCTGCCATGTTCCTGGAACCCAGGGATTCGCGGTTGCAGTTGAACGCAATAGTTAAGGACGTTAAATGGAACGAAGACGGTGTTTACGTCACCACCGACAATGGAGATGTGTACACTGCAGATTATGCTCTTGTGACTTTCAGTATCGGCGTACTTAAAAGCGGACTTGTTCAGTTCATACCTGAACTGCCCAACTGGAAGGCAGAGGTGATTTTCAAGCTAAATATGGTTATATATACTAAGATATTTGTCAAGTTTCCCTTGAAATTCTGGGATGACGAGGAGTATATTCTTTACGCTTCTAAAAGAAGGGGTTATTATCCTATGATACAGAATTTAGAGGCGGATTCTCGTCTACCGAAGGGAACGAATATACTTTTGATTACAGTCACTGGGGAGGAGTCGGAGAGGCTAGCATACCAGACTGATAAACAAACCCTACAGGAGATCATGCAAGTACTAAGAACCATGTATGGCACAAGCATTCCTGATCCAATAGACATATACTATCCTAGATGGGGACTTGACAAGTTTTTCTTCGGGTCATGGGCAAACCTACCAATCGGAATATCAAGTGCTGATTACATCAATCTTCGGAAACCGGTCGGGCGAGTTTTTTTCGCTGGCGAGGCAACTGACGAGTTGTACAATGGTTATGTACATGGCGGGTATTTAACAGGAGTGTACCAGGCAGAAAACATTGCACACTGTATGCAAACTGGATCATGCAATGTTGAACACGATACTGGCACTTACAATGGGCCGCCATTATATGGAAACAAGTCAAAAGTGAAAAGCAAAACAAAGACAAAACAATGAAAAGCGAGTGAAAAGTTTATTGGGGAAGAAAAGAATATCGAAAGTTTCGTGGGGTGAGTGATAATAATAAAAGGTGGCAGGTTGCATTCCACATAAATCCCATGCTGAAGATACGCCAAAGGTTTCGAAATTTCACGCCAAGTACCGTGAAATGCACCAGTATCCCGCAAAATTACTAAACCCACACCAAAGATCTTCAGCGTAACCTTCACTGAATTCGCCCTGGTAATAAATTGAAGGTGGCATGGACAAGGTAGCTTTCTCTTCAAATTTTGAGAGTTAGATTTGACAAATCCAACAATTCGATTTTGCATCATGGTATGTGAATTACAAAGACAAACCAAGTTTAACTTGATTCTCGGTTTATTTTCTAAACAAAATAGCTTCTACTGCCACAAATGATGACGAATATATATGAACCAATTGCAGAACCGAAAATTAAATAAGACAATTAACGATTCTAAGAAATTTCGCTAAAATCATGGCTCATCATAAATCTATAGTTATTCAATGAACAATGTTCACAAAACATGATCTTTTACAGAGCAAAATAATAAAAATAAAATAATTTCTTTGTGTATTTTTTTTGAAAAAAATCGATTTCAAGATTAAAAGGCTTTTCACCTTGCGTGGGGAGAAAGAATTTTCCAAAGAGGGCCAAACGATCAATGGAAAGACCTTTGTACAAATATGTCAAATTATCAGTGAAGCTAACTGAAGAGGAAGACAATTGACTCCAATGAATATTCCACAGGCTTAAGGCATTTTTGATATGGAAGCTTAGAGTATCATTTCTAGTCGCCATCAGGTTAGGAGGTTCTTCAAGTGTACTTGCGTGTCGTGTTATCGTACGTTCTTTAGTATTGCCAGCTGTTTCATAACTAGTTTTATCTTCTCTGGCCTCTGTGATCTCTGTGAAGAAGTTGAGATGTTGTCACCAGGGAATTTTGCTTGGTAAATACCAGGATAGGACTTCTCAAACTAACAAACAAAATCAAATCAGCGATCAGTGACATGAATAAACAAGTGAACATGTTTCCTCTTGAAGGATAGATGGTAGGTAGAAACATGTGAGTGGGGCTAGCTTGACACAGCCTGTCGGGTAGCACGGTAAATAACTTGCCTGTTTGAGTTGCTTTTTTCTGTCCTTGTCATTTAAGCTTTCATCATCAATGATTCTGTTAAGAAGATCTTTCAAGGAGCATTGTGATGTTATTAAAGATTGCTCTTTATACTCCTGTGGTGTGACTCGTTGACAAAAGGAAACAGCAGGAACTCCACATGGTGCAGCAGTAAACTGAAAAACAAACTCACAAAAAGTGTTTAAGATGATGATAGTCTGATATTGCATGAAATGAGTGTCACGCTTGGACTAAAAGAGAACCATCAGTCTTCATTCAGGATGACTGAATAAAGGTTCAAGGGAAAAAAAGCTGTTGGTAGTGCTTGGATACAAGAGCAGAGTTTCTAATTTTCTTTTCAATTGAGATAAAACATTTAGTGTATGAGTAACGTACGGTGACACCCCCCTCCCTCCCCCCTCATTCGACTACTTTCAGTGCACAACTCAATTTTTAGGTTTCCATGAAACAGGGGCTTTGGCTTCTGAGAGTGCATGGCATAATTATGTACCAACCTTATTTTCCCGACAATTCCTCAGGAATAAGAGTCGCTGTTCTACTTGAAACTGAAGTCCTTCAGGGTTCTGCAATACCAGGACAAGTAATCAAATGAAGCGAGGGTGGTGCAGTGAGGGTGCTCAGTTCTCGCCCCACTCCGAGGGTTTTCCTCCAGTTCTCCCCTCCTCATAAACCAACATATCTAAATTCCAATTTGACCTGGATAGAGGACCCGCACGAAAACCAGGCAAGGTTGATGTGGCTTCATCTCTAAATATCGTTATTATAACTGCTCTGCGCACTGCAAACGTCTGCTTGCAGAATAAGGCGCACCGGTTAGACCTTTTTGTGGAAGAATCTCATTAGTTTGCCTACCAGCCTACAGGGTTTTCAATAAAATTTGAAGCGAACAGCTGGTTTGACTAGAGTAACTGTCTGTTTTTTAAATCTTTCTTTAATTTGTTCAATTTTGGGCAAACATAGCCAACTTTTGTAAGCAAAGTAGAACTCAGTAGCCGACGATTTTGGTCGGACGTAGTCTGATTGTACACTTTGTGTAAGACAACTCAATCTGTCTATGGTTAGAAACGTCCCTCTCAGCCATCCCTTTTAGCCATCACCCGTCTAGAAGACTTGTAGGAGAGCCTATCAGATGCTTGTCTACAGGAAATAAAGCTTTGTGGGTTTCTCATATTATAAGGGCAACTTGAAGCACAGGAATGGAAGGAATGCTCTCAATCAACAACAGGCTTGATTGAAGGTGGTAAAGATTTGTAACATGAATTGGATTATTATACATCGCTTTTAAACGCTGGTTTACATCACATGATAAAACAGAGGATCTGACCAAGGTGAAAACAAGAGAAAAGAAGTGGCTGAAAACCAAATTTGAGTTGGTGAACAGGCTGCACAGCTTGCTACAGCTTGCTTCTTACTAAAAAGTCAAGTTACGTTTGAGGTTATGACATTCGGGTTTACTAGCAGCCGGCGCTTTACTGTAGCATGGTTAAAACCAAATCTAGCATAAGCTGTGTCTGGTTCTTACCTTGAAAAATTCAGGAAATGTGTCCATCATAAAGTATACAAGCCTAATGGCGTCGATGTCTGCAGTTGCACCAAATATGGCACGGCCAAATGATTGGATAAGCTGTCATAAAAAAAACGAATAAAAAAGAAGATGAAATTTCTTTATGGAAAACTAAATAAACATTTATTTATTTATCAACCAATCAAACGTGTGAGAAAGCCAACAAATTTTATACTTGGAACATGATAATCCTGCTGTCAGGTGTTACTTTTTCTGCAGCGGCAGAGAGAATAGAACGTCTGATCAACTTAATTAAAAAGCCCTCTTTTCAATAAATGTTTCCATTTGGATGTCAATTAAAAGGCTATTCTGCTTGAATTACATTGCCATCAACTGAGGCATTAAATCAATGATGGTTCATCTTTTTTCGGAACTGCTCTTAACATTCTCACGTCACAACTGGTCTAAAAGTATCTCTTGTGTTATTTTCACTCCAAGGCATATCTCGCCTGCATGGCAGACAAAACTAAACCCAGGTATAGTCTGTTTTCCAACCAGATCTACAGTGTGTAACCTTCTGCAAATGAAATATCATTGTTGTATTTTGCACATTTAGATATTAAAAAGATGACCCTGATAGAAGCCCTCTGCAAATAAATGCCCTCTCACCAGCTACCATAATAAAATAAGGGTTCTGGATACAGAATAGAATCAATGAATGGTAGTCAGGCAGCCTAGTCCCCTGGCATTTCTGGCTCAGTGGAGTCTGGAGTCTATTGTGAGTGGTGATGTCACCGAACAGCAGTGAGGCAAGGTAGAACGCAGGAACTAGGCAGGGTAGAGATGACCTTCTATAAAGCAACATAGTGAAGTTGTTACCATTTCTTTTGTGGGTAATTCATCACTTAAAGAGATCACATGATTATCCATCAGCCGGACCATAAATTTGAGCAGCATTTGCAGCAACTCTCGGTTCTTTACTGGAATCAACAAACAACAGTACTGCAGAGAACGTATGGCTGTCATCTTGCATTTGAACAAGTTGTCTGAAAAGGAGATCAAATCTTGAGTGTGGCTTTCTGATAACAAAGTTAGGGGGGAATACCCTGTGTCAAATCTTGATGATGGGTTTAGAGGTTTGGTAGCTTGTTCCAGGCTCTTGAATAGTCGAGGATGAACAAGGAAAGCAGGCAAGCAAGGACAAAAGGAGTTATTTTGCCTCTACTACACTGTACATATCCAGACACACACAGTACCATCCTGTTTATTTTATCTCAATATATAATACAAACAAAAAGCACCAAAGCCAGACACAAAAACCACTATGAACCAGGAGGTGGAAAAAAAACGGATAACGTGTGCCTCCGACCAAGGCAGTGGTGCAACCCTCGGGGTTTTAGGGTTTCCTAATTTAACATACTGTAGAAAAATATGTTCTGAAAGATGGGATCTAACAGCACTGCAATTACAATAGCAGAACTAAATGAACAAGACAAAGCAAAAGCCTGAATCCGTGGATGACAAATAAAATGAAAACAAAGCCAAACTTAACCGACCTTAACCTATACACAACAAAGGCTGGCTGAAGAATGTCTCACCTCACTAACGGCAACCAATTACAAACTCAGCTTCCACTTTTCACCATGCAACCCAGAGCCCTTCCCAATCCTCTACTCTGTGCCGCAAAATAGTAATTTATGCTAATCAAGATCAGCACAAATTACATTTCCCCTTGCTTGCCTGCTTCTTTATCCACCACCAATGTTTCTGGAGCCTGGGACAAGCTAGTGGGTTGGTTGATGCATTATTGGCACATACTAGGTTTTTAGTTGGATAGTTGGAGATGGGCTGAAATATCAACAACGTTTATTTACCTGCTGTCTTCTTGAAGACTCCTAATAAATGTCGTGGAACAAGTGGACGTTTATCTTCATCATCAAAGAACTCCACGACAGCTCTGAACACATCTCTTTCAAACCCTGTGTATTTAGGAAAGCTCTGATTGGAGTAATCACCATTTGGCCCTGAAGGAAGCAATAACAACAGTAATTACAATCGTTCATCGTCAGTGAGATCATCACCAATAGCAAAGCACTCTCTAACTTGGCTTCCATTTTCTTCTTGTCTATACTTTGTACAATGCTGTAAAGGCCTTGGACTTTTCGTAATGCCCCTTTCACATGTTAACGTCACAATGGCTTGTTTCACCACCAAGCCTTGCTTTCGAAATGCAAATTTGAAAACTTTATCATGATGGAATTTGCTAACCGGCAAAGATAAAAAAACCCGCGTGAAGGTTGACAATAATTTATGTGAACAAGGCTCGAGGGTACATTTTTAGCATATGACATTATCAAAAAAAAGCTTATTGATTCGATACCCATATGTTAATACAATTTTCAGTTCCCACTAGGGGCAGACTTACAGTGTATGAGACACTTCATGGCAGATATCAGCCACTGAGGCAAGACTTCAATAGCTTTTAAAAAGAAACAAACAAGAACAATTGTTATAAAAAGAACAATTACAGGGAGCAAGGGTGGCATAGTGTGAGAACGCTCGCCTCCCACCCATGTGGCCGGGTTTGATTCCAGGCCAGTGTCATGTGGGTTGAGTTTGTTGTTAGTTCTGTCCTTGCTCCGAGGGTTTATCTCCAGGTTCTCCAGTAGTGACCGTTGTTTTCACAACGGGCCACAATCACTAACAACAGTCCTTTTAGGGCCACTACTGCCAACGACAGTCCTAGACCCAGACATATTAAGTTTTTATGGCTTTTCATGGTCACAGATTATTTGGTATAGTTTGAAATGTTCATTTTTTCCTCCACCATCTCCAGGTTAATTTTAGACTGCGAGCAGTTTCTATTTTGCTCCAAAATGCGTAAAGAAAGCGAAAATTTGCGAGTGCTATTTTCGAGGGGCAAGAGGCAAATTCGCGAGCCGCAAGTTTCATGGGCGCCAGCTGGAGTTAAGACTGCAATGGCTTTATACAGCATTTCTGACGCTCTTTGACAGCTCACATCAATGTCACCTTGATACTGACACCCACTTTCAGACATGATGGACCGGTCTCAGAAGCGGTAAACAAAGCTGGGAATTAGAACATTTTTTTATCGTGCGCGCAAATTTTTTCGCTTTCGTTATGGATTTTGGAGCAAAATAGAGACTGCTTGGAATATGCGAATGCGATGAGCGGATCCACACCAAAGAAGCCCGTGTCAAACAGGGCAAAGAAAAATATTGTGATCAGTCTTCCGTGTCAGATTTTTGTCCTTCGTGTAACTGTTAGTTCAAGACAGTTTATGGAAACTTCACGTCAAAAAACACCGCTGGTGAACAGTCCAAAAGGGCTAAGACGTCATACATTGGCACAGAAAACATTTTCAATGTCTCTTGATTCCTCTAAATTCCTTGCAAAGGTGGTCGTTTCTGATTCAAGTTTAACTGTCGGAACACTTTTTGACAGCATTCCATCGAGTCTGGTTAAAAACATTCCGAAGCGGAAATGGCAGCATGTTGCATGTTGTAAACATGCTACAAGCCGGGAAGCAATAACTGAAGCCGTTCACTGGGAATTCAAGTTGTTCTATTATAGTTCCAAGTTCTCACTCGCGACCGAAATCCCAGAAGCAAATAAATCACTACTGAATTAAACAACCTGGAGTGATAGCATTGATAGTACTTTTTGTAACAGAATAGCTTTGGTAAACCAGGCTTTTGCCAAAACCTATTGGCAAAAACATCTTTGTTTTTAATAAGAGCGAGAACAGCTTGTTCCTGTTCCTTTTCTAACTTCACTCCTCCCAAATTCTCCTCGCATACTCGTTTCAAAACGGCAGTCATTGTGATGTTTACTGAGCACGAGCTACATGTCTCAGCATGGGCTTTCGATGACATGATTGAAATGTGGATGACAGATACGCGTCATCGCTTTATAGACCGACCAATCAAAACACTCCGTCACCAGCATGCCAGGCATCAGAAATGCTGTATGAAGCCATTGCAGTCTCTATTTTAACTCCAGCTGGCGCCCACAAAACTCGCGGCTCACAGATTTGCCGCTCACCCCTCGAAAATAGCACTCGCACATTTTCGCTTTCATTACGGATTTTGGAGCAAAATAGAGACTGCTCACAGTCTAGGTTAATTTGCAAATCCTGTTAGCAATAATGCTAAATCGATCAGCTGTGTTTCGAAAGATAGAGTTTGAGCTCACAGGAAAAGTTTTGATCATTTTAGGGAAAATAAAGAAGTGAGCAGGGAGTTTGAAGTTAGCTGATAGGAAACGTTTACAAAAATAGGGTTAAACCCTTTTCTCAAGTTGCATGTAGTGGGGAGTTCAAGCAGGTTCTATGTATCCCTAAAATTGGTATACATACATCTATTTGTATGTCCCACATCCTGAACTCAGTTGTTCTATCACAAGTCAATGTTGGATGAGGTGAGTCCAGACAGGAACCTCGCACTTGCACTTTAATGCTATTATGTTTCTGTATGTCTATCAATACTTTTTATCAGCTTTATTCTTTTGTTTAACTTGTCGCCTTGTACTTTTTGCCATATATTTTGATGTATTTTCTCCATGTGGTGTATCCAAAAAAAAATATATTAATACATTGTGTCCCAGACGTCTGGTTTAGGTATGTTAAAATCTGTTTTCCGTGGACTCAAACAAAACATATTTTTTGTGGCGATTAATGCGTGTGACTAGCCTTTAATTAAACCAAATTCCTAATATTTAATATAAATTTAAAGGAAGGAATATTTGAATCCCATTGTATTATTTTAAGCAATGAGTCTACAACTCATTTGCTTGCTAAACCAAAGACTACAATTGAACTGGTACTGGGTGGGCTGCATTCATTATAAAATGAACAATTTTTGCATTTGTGGGAACATACAACCACCAGCAGGGTATTTTTAATGTATGCCGGCCCGACCTCAGAAAAGTTCAAACATTTAGAAATTCAATTCAAATTTATATTTTTGGGTTTAGAGGCAACTGAGATTTATTTTTGTGAAGCTTCGGGCAAAGAGGTGGAGATGGTTGACATCCGTCTAGCCCTTTTCGCTCATTTAGAACATGACTAATTTAACCCATTGACTCCTGGAGATTTTTGAAAAAAAGTGTGTTTTTTAGACATTTTGAACGTTTTCTAGTCCGTTATAGTCAAAATATGCTTCAAATTGCTCCAAAATGCATTTGCAGAATGAAGGCATGCCAGGTTTTTCACTAGTATTGCATTTAACGATATTTTAGCTCGGGCATGCGCACAGATCAAAATGTCGAGATAGTTTTTGGACGAGAAAGTGACCCACGTCTTTAGGCTTTTCGATTTCGTTATTTTATTTTTCGCTTTTCCTTTCTCCTTTCCTCGTATCTTTTTTATGCTTTTGTTGGCCTTTTACTGGGCTTGCTTTCGGTTCAAGAATTGCCACGAAAGCATCATTGAGACGGGAAATACTCAACATGGAGTAGCCAAGGGTAAGTGAGGGAAATTTTCCTCCTAGTTTTTGGCGGAAAATTCTAAGCGTTTTCCTGCATATTTCAAGCACCATTGGCCCAATCAATATCATCTGGATATCATTGGAAAGCTCTTTCCCTTCTGTAGAACTGGGGTAAAGGGGATTCCTATTTCAGTCAAAGCTGATGACGTCAGAAGCGGAACAAAGGTCAAGGTCTGTCACGGCCGGTTTAGGAGTCAATGGGTTAAAGGGCACAATGTTGTTAGTTCATTAGTAAGCTTATTCCTACCTCTGGGTATTCTCTGAGCTTGAGAACTGCACCACACACAACTGATATCATATCCTTCAATTTTCAGGGAGTTTACAAATAAATCATCAAGATCCATAAGCCTCTTTAAGCTGAAAACAAATACAAACCAGCCTCAATTTAACCTTTTTCCAAATATGCAAATGAGGTACAGATTTCCTCCCCAGTAAAATAATTTTTTTTTTCTGATCCCTGCCCACTCATTTGATTTCAGTTTACAGGTTTTGACTGGCAATTACATATGACAGTCCTTTAATGCCATAATAATCGTCAAAGGGCATCTTCCTGTGACAGCGGAAACAAGAAAACTTGATTTGCTGTACTTGTGTGATATTGTCTTGTGGTTGCTACTAACTAGTCTCCTTCGCAGTTACCGGTATTCTCCAAAGAAATGGCTGCTTACAACCAAACCACATCCCTTTCCCAGTATTAGCCAATCATAGCTTTAGTTCCATCTTCAAGAACTATTTGTGCCAAATTTGGAGACTCACCCAATCAGAGCCTGACTTTTATTTCTGGATCTACATTTGAATCGTGTGGTTTCAAAACGCAGAGAAGACAAAATGCTTCATGGGTGATCAAGCTAGCTTTACGACACATAGTATCTTGTTTAAACAAACATAGAGTTTCAGTCCTTGCGAAAATTTTGAGCCAAAGCCAAATCAAACTGCACGGGGAAAGCATTTTTGATTTAGCAAATTACTGAGACGCCAAACTCCACGATCCAGACAGTCCAGGAAACAGGATGGACCTCTGACCCCACTATATTTGCGATTCTATTCAACGCATATAGCGCACAAAGGGACCTTTTAAAAAAGCCTTCCAAATCACTTCAAGGAAACGCTTTTCAGAGCGAAACAGTTGCAAAACACTACGGCTAACACATCGCAAACACTACAGGGACTATCTCACAGTCACACACGATCCTTCTATGCTTACGTCATTCACACTTTGCTGGTGTGTGACTGGCACAAACCACAAACACAATGGCAAAGTAACGTGGTTTGGTTGTCAGCAGCCATTTCTTGGGAGGGGCATTGTGTGACATCCCAACAAATGGCTACGAAGGAGACTAGCTAACAAGCTTTAATTACAAAGTCCTCTGGTTTTTCCTACAAGAAGAATCTTGCATTGCTCAATGTGCTAACCCAAGACCACAACTCCAACAGTAACTACAAAAATAATTCTTATATTGATTTCAATCAGATCTCACCGAAGTGTTGCAATATTCCACCAGACTTGACTGATTTCTTTGTCTGTTAAAGAGCGCCGGTTGTGAGCGACAAAGGCTGCTGGATTCATTATAACTTCTTCAAGATGGCTGTCTTGCCTACAACTCCTGCGTTTGACAGCACTTTTAACCTGCCCTTGAGTAGGATCAGTTTTTTTGGAACTCAAAACATTTATTTTATTAACAAGGGGTGTTCTGGAAGGTGCTGTCGTAAATGGAGTGGATCTGAGATTATACTTGTGGCTGTTTTTTGCGGATGGTGTTGTTGTGTTGTTAGCAGTTGGCCTGTCTGCTCCTCGCAAATCAGCTGTTGACTCATCTTTGTAAATAGTGTTCAAACAGCCGGACCCATTAGGCGCTGTTTTTGTCCATGTTTTCTCATTTTCCTGTGGCAAAGGTTTCTCGTTTTTTGGAGAGCGACTTGTCTTGTACGGAGAATAGCGGGCCTTGTCTGTAAACCGATATAGGTGGTTGTTGTCTTCGAACATTCCAGTATTGTATTGGTTTCCTCGTGCATCCGCAATAATACCGTTTTTTAGAAATTTTTGGCACAATTGCACAGCCTGTTGTCGAGTCACGTTAACTCCAAAGTTCGGGTTTTCTTTTAAGAATCCATGAAGCCAATCCAAAGCTTCTGACGCCACAAACACATCTTCAAATACTTTCATTCGCCATCTTCTCCTTTTCACTGGAACATTACTTTTCATTTGTCGCACGACGTCGTTCCACTGTTAGAGAAAAAGCAGCACAACGTAACAATTCAAAAAGTTGCTTTACTATTTACCTTTGAATAGTTTCTAACATTTAAAGTTTATCAATCTAAAATAACATGCGGCGATTCCTGACCCCCGTCGTTCGATCAGCTAAGAGCTAACGTATATTGAACGCTTACAAGTTTCGTCGCTGAAAATGGACCTCTGCCCGAATCACTTCTACTTGCTGTGTTGCCACTCATTCTTTCTAATTTAAAACTCGAATTTGCATGAAAAGAAGTTCTTATTTCGTATTAACACTTCGGGAAACATACGAAGCCATCTTGCTTTTGAAATCAGCTCCAAAACCTAATCCGTGCAGTGATTGGACAATTGATAACCAACTTGGGAGACCTGACCTGACAGGCGACCTGACAGGTCGTCAAAAAGATCTCCCAGACTCCCACGGCCAAGCGGAATGAGTTTTATTTATCTATCATCGTTTTATTTTATTTAACATCGACCTACCGGAGGTGGACACCTGGTGATGAATTATACCACATAGTATAATAATGAATACTAGCACTCGGTCAGCACCCAAACGCTAACCCTAACCCTCGGTTAGCCTGGGTAGCACTCTAGCTATATAGCTAGGGTCCATTGTTATTGTTGTTTATCATTTTCTCAGCCAATCCTGAGAGACGTTCCGAAAAGCTTCGTGGCGACCCACCCTTCGGTTGGCCTACATGACACTTCGGTTAGACTAAAATAGCTTTAGGTTGCTTGCGGTTAGCCTTCATATTAAATAGGATCAGCGTATGGCAGCCAAAAAAATGGAAATTTGGCAGGTGGTGTAGTGGGGATGATTTCCGCTTGATAATCCATTGTCCCGGGATCGAGACTTCTTGGGGAAGGTTTTTTTACCTTAAAAATAGAAGGAAAGTGTGAGTCATACCTCATGTATGGCAATGTAAGAAGTCTAGCACAAGAAAACCTCCGGTAGGTCGAAATTATAATGTGCCAACCTCTGAACTGAGCTGAGATTTTTCTGCCCGAGGGAATTTGTGGGTCAAACCCCCCACCTGTGCCCATAGATTCAGGACTGTGCTTTGCCATTTCCTGTTACCCTGTGTACTGTATCTGTTCTCTCAACAAGATTCCGAAGTCACGCTGCTCGATGAAATGCTGACCATCTTAGCTCTGAGAATTGGAATGCCATGTTCAGGAGTTTTCAAACAACATGAAGTAATTACTTTCCGACCGAAATACCCAGTGGGAGCTCAATCCCAAGCTTGTCCTTTCTCTCCGTATATGTTCTGCTGTCCGCTTCTATCCACAAAAAAAATTTCAGTCGTGTAATAAATTTCTTATTAAACAAGCTTACTCGGGACCTTTCTGGGAAATATCGGCCCACCGTCTTTTCTGTACGGACCTCACTGCGCTCGATGCTCCGGCCGATATTCTCCCAGTACGGCCATCGCGCTTGATTAATGAGATGTATTTAATTTTACCCACGAACCAATTTACGTTCGTTTGTAGATTGTGACGGCGATTGGAAAACGTCAAAACAGATGAATAAAGAACAACAACGCCAGTTATACTGTAACAATTTTTAATTTATTACCCAGTTGTTAGCAAAAGGAGTTACTCAGTTTGGATAACAAATCAAAATTTAAACGTTATAAAAAAACAGCGGGTATAATCAGTAAGTACTGTTCACATTACCGCATGCTTCGGTCGATCATTAGTCAGTTTAGTAACACACCAATCCAGCAAGTAGTTTGCGGATGCATTTCGCAAGCAATCTTAACAGTCCCCATTTTTTTAACCAGCAATTGCTTCTCATTTACCCATGCTCCTTTCAGGTGGAACTCTGCATTTTGTGTTTGGTCAGTAGAGATCATATTATTTTTTGTCATATTATCGTTTATTGTACGAATAACATCCAGAGCTTCTTTCAAGTTCTCAAAGTGTTTCGTGAATGTCACACTGACGATTGCTCTTCTGGCGTTGTACGTGGTTTCCACCGTGAATCCTGCATCTTTGATAGCCTTCCTTTTCCTCATTGCATAAACTTCATAGCGGCTCAAGTTTGGTTGTTGCTTCATTTTAAAGGTGTATTCAACCGCCTTGGAAATGTGACTCATGGCTACAGCCAATTCTATTACAAAAGGAAGAACAGAAACAAGCCAACGAATATTGAACTGAATGCAACCCTTTTGGTGTTAGTTGAGGAAAATTTATTCCCCAATTGTTCAGTTTATTCAAATACCTAAAGAAGAACTATGCTCACCTCGAGAGTAAACTTCCATTTCAACGGGATAATGATCACTTACGAGCAATGCCTGAAATTAATCAAAATACTCACGCTACAGTTTAATATATTTTTTCGTACCAAGCACTAATTATTTGATTCTGCTTCAGGGAAAGTTATGTGCTTCTGGTCAGTTGCCTATTTACCGATCAATTATTACCTATGAAACTATTCAGTAACAATCAATTACAAATTTACAGTACTAAAAGCGAGATGACGGGAAAAGTCTTGTTATAATAATTTACAGGGCTAAAGAATTTTACTAATTAATAATAATAATAATAATAATATTTTTTGGCCGTTTTAAATAAAACAATTATTCCACTCGCACTTGTTGGATATGAGATGGTTATATCCAACGAGGCGCGCCTCGTTGGCTATAACCATCTCATATCCAACGCCCGCTCGTGGAATAATTGTTAACTATACCATAGTCTTGTTGACGTTCAAATCTTCATCATATTTATAACTTCCTGCACTTGATTCAACGACTGCATTCAACATCGCGTCTCCAGCAACTACGAATCTAAACAAAATTAGAAAATACCTCAAGGAAAATACGCGCACTGATTGGTTAATAATCGTGTTTCTATAACTCGATAGAAACACAAAGAAGTTCGTTTTTCGTTATTTTCCTTGGGCTATTTTCTAAAAGAAATAGAAAACATTTTCTTCCTGTTTCTATCGAGTTCTAGAAACACTCGTGAAAGTTTGGAAGAACGCTTTATGCTGAAACCAGGTTACCTGCACTAAGCTCGTATGCACACCTTACCGTTACTCATTTTTACCAGTACCTGTATTGCGCCTCCCACCCCTAACATTCCAACGCGTATCTTCTCAGTCCTCAGGGATTCAAATAACACGGCGATCAAGGCCATGTTTGTGTAGCAAAGAAAAGATGTTAGTTAAAATTATTTTGAAAAAGTATGTCAATATAGCGGCTATGACGTCGAGTGAATACCCTTCATAAGAACGATTATTGCAAGGAACACCCATCGATTATCCTGTGTGATATTCTCCTCATGAGGTCTAACCCTAATAGACTCAATGCTGCCGTGCGTCTGTTGAGTAATAGATCACTGATGACGTCAAAATGTGGTAAGAGCAAAAAAAGTGGCACACGAGACAATAGCCGAGTGTGTAACTGATGTTCTCACCACATTTTGACGTCTTCTGTGATCTATTACTGAACAGACGCACGGCAACATGGAATATGTCTGTTTTATATAATAATAGAAAAACGAAATATACAGTCATCAGAAGCCAATTTAAATAGCCTGCCAAGGGGGGGAGGGGGAGGCGTTTTCTCCTCTCTTCCTCCCTCTTCCTTTTTACGCCTGCCACGCAGGCAAGGCTAAATCTAAATGACCTGAAATATTGTTAAAAACCCACCGATCATATGCACAGTGCCGTCCGGTCACAGTAGTGTCAACACAATCGGAAATGAGCCAATGGAATTTCTTGTCATTCGCCAGACGGTTGGTCTTCCAATCACTGTCACTCATATAACTGCAGGCGGCGTTCAAGTCGCCGAGAATAACAATATTTCTGGTAGCCAGCTTTCTGATGACGTCATCATAGACACTGGCAAGCTCGTCGATTTCCTGGTTTGCTTTGGACGGAGATGTATGGATAGCGACGAGAGCAAAATCAGTTATTTCTGAAGATAAATAAGTGATCATGAAAAGAAGGAATATTTTGTAACCACCACACCAAATAAAATAATACCACAGCTACTCTAGAACTTTTTTCTTTCAAGAATACAAGAATTAAAAGGCTAAAACTGAACTTTAAATGAAATCGTCGAACGTTTGGAGTTTAGATGATCTTTAGTGTGAAAAGGCGTATTCCTACAAAGAATAACATAACTACAATTCTTAAGTTTGTATTTTATGATGCAGTCTGTTAGCATATCCTACACGTCTGCACAAGGCTAACAAGTATTGTTTCCTCCTTTTACTTACTAGTCCGTGTTGAAGCAAAGTGCACAATGAACGGCTCCCTTTCAAACGTATCGTTCTTTAGCTTTTCTTTCCCGTCGTCGTAAACATAAGTGTTTTTAACAGATAAAACTTCCTTCCTGTGATAATGGGCCACATTATTAATTAGTAAATAAGACTCACCTGATTTACTCACCTGCTACGTATAATATTGGTATAGAGCTCTCAAAGCAGTAAGAAATAGTCATGAAAAAGTAGCACAAAAAATGTAATTAATCTTATTAAAAATACTTTTGAACAAGAGAGATCGTAAAATGCATGTTTTGGTGGGAACAAAGGCAGGAATGAGCCGCCAACTTAATTACAAAATTGAATAAATTTTAGAGCTACAGAAGTTGGCAGACCTTGGAAATTTAGGGTGAGCCAGAACCGGCATATCACAACTGCTCGCTGATGTATATCATCTATTAACTTCGTTACCAGGGTCTCTTGTCTTCCCGACCTCCCGGAGCACAATAAGCAAAATCAGCATCTCCGTGAGACTATGGTACTAACCTATACAAAAATGCGTATTGCTCTTTGCTAGACGTTCTTCCAAGTCGTGGACTGATGATGATCTTGAACAGACCTTTGGTCGAGTTTCTGTGGGATACATAAAATACGTTAACACGCACGAAAACCGCACAACATTGATCTTCGCTTATATTACTCACTTGTTAACCAAGGATAGCAAGTGTTGAATCGCTTTACCAGACGAGTCTCTGATCTCTTGAATGAGAATGACATCATAGCGAAGAACAATCTGCAAATATCATGGAAATCAATAAAACAGACAAAACTTATCATTCTGTATCCGAAAATAAGTGGAAAAATGGCCGCTGCTCTTCACTCTGTCTACATTTATATCCGAAAAGAATCGTGAAAGGTGATTGTGCAGTCATTACAAAACAAACAAACGAAACGAAAGCCAGCTTTTTTCTGGAGAAATAAAATAAAGATTTTATCTAACAAGCCAGCGATTTAGTTTCTTCCAAAGAGACCCATTTAACATGTGACGTCTTTGAATGGATTCCCGCGACAAAGCATTACGTGATAGAAGCGGACACGGACACAAGCGACCACTGCTGCTCGTGTTACCTTGTGATTGTGAAACGCTTTGCATTACATTTGAAACGTGAATAAAATACAAGATATAGACTATCATATAATATACCTACCTGAACAAGAATATCTGGCACACCAAGGGTTGCCATTTTCTTCGTACCAAATGTTCGTACGTTGAAAGCTCCAAGCTTCAGGTTCAATGGCTCCGAGTTAACACTTCGCCGCTTTTTCAGACGGCTTGACACAATCGTATCAGCCTCGCTTCTTTCCTTCTGTCCGCCGTGTTGGTCAAGAAACACAAAGGATTTCTGCGTAATACTGTGTTTATCCACTGCATTTTGCTGCTCTGTATCAAAGACTGGGTTGGTGAAAACGAGAGATAACGTCGCAGCGCAGTACACCAGGATGCGGCGTAAGCCCATTTTAAGCAGCCAACACCCCACAGGAACAAAGCTTTCCCAACACACTACAACACGTTTTGTCCACGAGGACACTTGATATTTGCGTTAAACAGACATATCACATTACTTGCAAGGAAAGTTCAACCGTGAGAAAAACAAACAGAAACTCAACACGGAGACACTTCTTCAAACAGGACGGAACAAACTCCATCGCCCAAACAAGAACCTATTAACTTCGCATTACACCAATATAAGTTGTTTTGAACTAGAAATTCTAAAAAAATATTGTAATACAGATCCATATCAAATGGTAATTTGATATAGAAAATTTGTTTGCATTTCAAATTAAATTCTAGTTCTCCGAACTACCGAGTTGGTGTTTACTCAGAATATATAGAAATAAAGAAAGGTTGAAAAAGTTAAATCTGTATAAATAAAGACAACTTACGCATTAAACAGACTAAAACACGGTCCAAAAAATAGTAATAAAAAATCAACCAAATTTAAAATAATCACGTTTATTTAGAATAAACTTAAATTTGCAGTCATTTCTAAAAATTTACCAATCTACTTGTACAAGTATCAGCACTTTCCTGAACATTTTCTGCACCCTTATTGAGGGCGTACATTATGCCGACACACATTTATATCGTCAGTCTGATATCAACATGAATACCAAAGTCAGTTTAGTAGCCTGACTTTAAAGTTCTCATTGGCTTATCCATATAAGATGCGAAAAATATTTCAGTACTAACTTCTTTGAAGACAGTTTAAGGTACATTCAAAAGGACGGATCAAAATTTGTGGCCCTCGTTTCCACGTAAACTACAGTTTACATTTTATCTACTGACTACTACTTATAAGATCGACCAAAATACTGAGTCATCACGTGCACAGGCATCTGATGATGACAAGAAATAAACCAGTGTCCTGATCTTTCTTTGTCCTACCTACAGGATTGTCGAGATATTACTATTAAGACGTTCCGTTTACCGCCGCAATAAGATACTTGTCTCAAATACATTTATTCTTCAAAACACCAATGTATTGTCCATAAAGACGCAGGGAACTGCCATGAAATGTTTGGTTTTATAAGATAAATATGTAACATTACTTTATCACCAATCTGTCTGCAGGTCATTATTTATCGCCTGGGGGTGCGGAGGATTTTTGTTGCGACAAAGGAGCCCTTATGTGAACCCCTCCCCCCCTTAAAGTATATAGCGCTTTTTATTCCCCATATTGGTGATGGAAGATTTCATGATCCCCAAACCCCTCCCCCCCCCCCCCCCCTATTTCCCTCCCAGCCACCACAAAAAGCCAGTGACGGTTACTATACGCGAGTGATATCTATAATGATATTTACGTCTCATGGACCTTGGACAACATTTATTTGTTGGTCTGATATAAACTGAATTGACACGCAAGGGCCGATCTTTTCATCCAAATCCAAAGCCCTTTGCGTGACGAGCTGAAATTTTTTCAGAAAGCCGAAAAATGAGTGAAGATGCTCTACGAAGAGCTTCAAGAAGCCTCAAATAAGCTGACAGAAAGTCTAATCAGGGCCGCTGGCACTTTTTTACGTGAGGGTGCGATCCAACGAGGAGCCGGACAGAACGAGCGCTAGAGGTGCGAACAGCTAGGGGGGACCGGGGCATATCCCCCCGGGGCACTGTGCAAATTGGATTGGCTGAGACTGTATTTCGTGCGTTTTGAATCAGGGCTCGAACTTAACTTTTTAGCCCTCTAGCAAAGTCTTGCTAGTGATAATTTTTCCTAATAGCAAATTGGCAAGCCAAGTAGCAAAATTTTTTTGCGAAAATTAAAATTCTTAGTGAAATAGGAGGTGAAAAGGTAAATAAAAAAGTTTGTTCCTACTTTCTTTAAAATTGCTTGACATGAAGCTCAACTCGAACAGCTTTATTGAAATGTTTTGGAGACAGGGATGATTCATACTCGCAAATGTTCGCTAGTGACTATATTTTTCTCTCGCAAATCCCAAAAAACGCTCGCATTTTGCGAGTTTGCGAGCATTAATTTCGAGCCCTGTTTGAAGGCAGTATGATATGAAAACAGGCAGTCAGAAGCCAACTTAAGAACTACAAAATAGACTACTTTACCCCTTAATGCTTGACAATTACGGCTGATCCCCTCCATTCATTTGAAAACCATGTGGTCCCCCCAAAAATACTCCGTCCCCCGGCGATAAATTTTTTCATTTTCCAGAAAATTTGGGAAATTTCGATCAGAATTCAAATGGACAGGATCCGGAATTTTCGAAAAAACCTCTGGAGGTTGGTCTGCTTTAACCGGTCGGACCGAAATTTACCGATCCATTTCCACAAACTGGTTAGTGGCCTTACTTCAGTTCAGTCCTGATTAGCTTGTCTCGTTATTAGTGGTTTATCATAAACCCAGTTTTCTCCAACTTCATGAAATAACTAGTGAAGCAATGAAAAAAAGAGCGCTGTTAACTCGACCGGAATAATAAAAACACATCTATTAAAATCTGTTCGTTTATTTTTGTTGTATTCGCCATTTTCGCATCGCCCATAATACACCTTGTTTGCCCCCCAAAATTTTGCATAACCATTGTTTCCCATTTCTCCTGGGAATTACAGTAGTCCCAAGAGAAACTGAATGCAATGCTTATGCAAAATTTAGGGGGCAAACAAGGTGTATTATGGGCAATGCGAAAATGGCGAATCGGATTGATTAAACGAATGTAACGTCACATCAGCCAAACATTTTACCTTAGTTTCCCAAGTAAGCCCTTTCTCCTTTCTTTCCCTTGCTTCACCTCTCTGACGCTCCTCCAACTAAATAAAACAAAAATAAATCCGCCATATCCCAAGAAACGCGGGCACAAAAATGATTACGGCATGTATTAAAGAGGCTCTGGCGCCATGAATAAGTCATCTTTCGTAAGGTATCAAAATGAAACTCGAGAACGATAGATGGCCTTTTGATTTGTCCTGGGTGTAGGGAGTAAGGTAAAATGGGGCAAAATAAATGCGGGGATCCATCTGTTGAAAGCAATGAATCAGAAAAGTAATAAAATAAATACTGTTAGTTTCACCTTTTGTGACAGGAAGCCAATAACCCTTATGGGGGGGGGGGGGCTATTAGTTGCTAGTCTGATACTGTTTCACAACATATGAACCGAGATAGGCCATTTTGGAGTTGCCTTCTACCTTTGTTTGAAAACGAGTCTTGGTGCACAACCGTTCATATGGAAATGAGTTTCATTTTCAAGACAAAAGACGTGGGAGTAAAACTGATTTCCATATGAAATGTTCTGCACCCAGACTCATCTCGAAATTAAGAAGTGTGTTATTCTGAAGGTGTTTCCATCTTTCTCGGCAAAAGTTCTTTAAGTTACAGCACAATACCTTGTGTTTGGAGGCGGTTGCTTTTTCTACATCGTCATCTTTTAAACTAGTTGTAACATCTTTCCATAATCTTAAAAAAAAAAACAGAAAAACAATAAACAACAACCACAGACAGAAGCCAGAGACAGAACCTAAATCATTGCCAGCTCGCTCACCGTCTAGATTCGTTTTCTTCTTGTTTGGAAACCTTCTTGACCAATTTCATCACCGTTGGCATGGCCGTCGTATCCATAAATAACTCAGGTTCCTGAAGCCAAATTACAGCTACTCATCAGCAAAAGAACTTCGACCGCTAATTGTAAGACGACAGGGTTCTTTGGACAAACGTTAGATACAGCGAGTCCGCACTGAACAGCACACAATGTGTAACCTTCTCTCTTAGCCGGGGAGGCGTTTGCTCGAGAAAAAGGACGATGTTTTGAGCTACTGAAAAATAAGCTTATTGGAAAGGCCTTTAAAAATGAAGAAGAATGGCGTTTTCCTTTTTGTGATATCTTCTCTCGTTCCAGAGATATACAAGATTTTGGAATTATGCAAATTAGGTACTGATAATGTCATAAGGCGTGATCGTATGGGTGTAAAAACACGAAATATAGCATATCTTTGCAAGTAATGATGCAATGAAATTGAAACTTGGTGAGCAATTTATAGCCTAAGAAACACATCAGATGGTGTATATTTTGGTGTAGCTAAGGCAACACATCCGGTTCCAGATCTCTAATACACAGGAATAATCATTCCTCTTCCTAAAGGTTAATTAAGAGAGCTATTGAAATATGGGTATTGTTCACGCTTTAAATGGGGATCAATTATTTGCCCAATACAACAACAAACGAGTGATATTTGATCGAAAGAGACTGGAACCAAAATTGTTGCCATAGCAACATCAAAACATGTAGCGAAATATATAAAGGAAAATCGCCTTTTTCTTCATTTTTAAAGGCCTTTCAAATAAGCCTACTTTTAAATTGCTCGTTTTTTTCATTTCATAGGCACTTTAACAAAGGAATTCAAAATCTCCTTTATAACGCTTGTCCCCAGGGCTATCCATGTAACTTCCCCAGAACAAGCTTTCCCTTGTGCACCAGGCCCCAACGGGTGAGAGGAAAAGGGAAAAGAATGAAGTAACTCAAGTTACAGCTTAACTGAATAACGCTGCCCTCATTTCACACAGCTTAATCTCAAGTACATAAACAAAACAATGGCAGTCACCTCTCGATCAGCATATTTGGCAAACATTTGTCCGTTCCACTCCCCTGTGATAGTTACAAAGGATTTTTTGTCTTCCGGAGAGCTAAACAGACAAATAACGTGCATTCGAATTAACACCATCCATGATGATGACTAGAGTGAAGAAACCTATCGACAGTGTTACCTACAAAGTGAAGCACATGAACTTTATATCATACTCACATTATTTCACAAGTAATCCGATGTTTCTTTCCACCGTAAAATGGCTGAAATTGTACAAAAATGTGATAACAATTATCAGAATTAAAAGGAAACTAGAGTAGAAACAAATACAATGAAAACATGCCAGGTAATGCAGTGTGGATTGACTTTGATCTTACACGACAGTGGAACTGTACAGTGGCTTGATATCCAGTTTTAGCACATGTTATGTTGGTTTTTCCACCAATCTCTATCCAAGGCACTGTTAATATGGACCTGCAACAGTGAAATACCAGCTAAGATGTTGCATGCATGAGAACAACATATTTTGTCAACAAACCAGGTTGTCGAATAAATATTTAAAAATCTAACATTCAGTCTATTCAGTATTCAACAGTATTCAGTCCGGCATCTTTCCCGCTAAACAGACGCCATGCGGTGCAGTGAAACCATTTAAAAGACCTCAAGTTGTCGATCGTGTAAGCAAACTGCTCCAAAATTTCCCCAATGACTTCATTTGCCAGTTTCATTCAATAAGTTCAGACAGATTTTCTCTAACAGCAGCTCTCACAGAGATTTTGTCTTTGCCTTTATATTTATCTTTGTTGTCAGTAAGCTGCTTGAAAACTGTAAAATCATATCTACTAAAGATTTGCTCCTTTTTGTGCGAATTTTTTTGGTGAATGAGACGAAGAACGAATTGTCTGCACCAGGCCCCAACAGTTGCCTTGTTTTATTATTAGGATCACATGGGAGTACCTGCCATAACCATTAGGGAATGTTAATACATAGTCCTCGTCATATGGCACAACAGACACACAGCCTGCAAAAACAAAAAGTAGCAAATTAGAGACACTAATCTGTGGAACGAATACTGAAACTTCTAAATCTAAATGTAAAAGAGTATTTATTATGCTACCTTGTCCAATGTTCTCAACTCCTACTGACAATCCCAAGAACTTTGACTTGGTCCAGATATGGGCGTTAAACAAAATCTGTCTGCTGAAGTTCTCTGCATAAAATGCAGAGACTAGGAAGGAAAGAAAACAAGAGCAAATTATTAAAATATATTGATTTACTATTCAACTGCGCTTCATAGAGTACAAATAATGCCCAAAATGAGTTCAAATAGCGTACTCCAGAGAACTGGCTACAAATTCGCCTGCACGGACATAATAATTTGGCGGCGTTGGATAATAATTTGCTGTGTAGTATCGCTGAGAATTATTACTCGTAAAAATACTCAGTGATACTAAACAACAAAATGCCTAATTAGATATATTAAGCCAAGCCTAAAAACAGGGCTTGATATTTTTGCTGGTTCTCAATAATTTGAGAAAAACATCTGAATGAAAATACTAGCACACACAACTCCAAAATTTCTTGGCAAGAAATATTGATTGTCAAGTCCAATCAGAGAAATTCCGCTGATGATGGCCATGTAAAAGTGCAAAATCCCCCTGCCAAAAAAATTAGACCTGGGCCCGCGATACAATGTATAACCATTACCTGGTCAGCAAGCAACTTCCAAAAAACATGTGACCTTGATGAGCCCTAACCCGAGCACATAATATGGTCATTTAATACTAATCAGCAGATACTTGTTTTGACAGCTGTCAATTGACCATAATATTGATTATGTATGCTTGCGCTAACCTTAACCTGGTCTACCTATTTCTGGAGCATGGCCGCCATGTTGAGCGACGTCGTCATACATACATACATAAGGTGCATGTGCCCACAAGCCATCCCGCTAGCCATTCTTGACCAATGTACTGCATGGGTTCTATTTCAATTCTATGCATCCATGGTTCTCCAACCTTTATGGGTATGGGGTTCTGCTCGGCGGCTCTTCAGGCCCCTTGAGCTCCGCTATCAATTAAGGTCATTCCCCTGCACGTCCAAGTCATTGTAACCTGGGAGATGCGCCCACGTGACAAGGTTTTGCATGGCAATTTTTCACTTTGCGCTCGACGGACTAAGACAAAAAGGGACTGCTCGTAGCCTAGTTAGAAAACTAACTTATTGCTAGAAATGCGTAACTCACAGACATGAAATAAAAATCATGACGTTGTGAGTAGATTTTTTTTCAGAGGAAGTTTTTGAGCCAATTTTGTTTGATTTATTTTATTGACACAAAATATATATAAAATTGTTCCTTGTTATCGATATAGTATAGCTACTACATTGTCCTAAGATTTGCTTTATTTATGTGATTCCTGTTCCTACAGAAAGTAACCTAAACCGATCAAATGAACATGCGTTTCTCACATAAAATTGTAAGAAATTATGGGGTACCTTGAGATGACAATATCTCTTAAACGAATCTGGTGACCTCTTCATTTATTTCGTATTTTGCAACAACAACTTGTAAAAGTTTCGGGGAAATGACTTTAATTGGATTTCAATCATTATGCCACATGCTATTCATGTGATATTTTTCACTCACTTGGAGGATGATGGGACACCTGTTCAGCAAGAAAAGTGACGTCATCTTCAGAGGCCCATGGCACTGGACCATCCACTTGGCATTTCTACAAAAACAAAAAACTAATTATAAATATCCAAGGTATTTTGAGGTGTACTGTTACCTCTTTAGTTAAAATGGATTTTGTGAAGTTTAAAAATACAGTTTAGTCATGTGTTCTCCACTAGCTTTCCCCGGCTTGCTAGCAGCGATGTCACTTTTTACTTGAAAATGTACATTACACACGTCGTCTGAATACATAACGCCACTCACCTGGGTTCTTGTCGTCTCACATTCGGGTAAGACCCAGAAACAACGGAAAATCTCCCCTAAGATAGGATTGTATGGCTTCTTTGCTACTGAACCCTGTAAATCAAGATAGCAACATCATATTAAGGACTTTTCAAATTAAAATTCAGAGCAATACATGAGCAATGAGCAATACATTTGTTTCAAGAGGTGATGAGAAAGCAATACCAGTTGGGAGCAAATCAGTATCAGCAAATCAGTTTCCAACTTATTTCAACCAAGCAATAACAAGCATGAGAGCTGGCGAAAAAACTGCGGGAGCAAAATAGACAACAAAGTACAGGGACGAATCCCGGCCCGTCACCAACTTGTTTTCCTGGCTGATGTAATGTACTGAGCCCGCAACTGTAGACAGGTGTTGGCCCTGCTCAGCAACATGTATAACATGCGATAAGAACTGGGAAATGTTACATGACTAAAGGAAGATTGGCACCCGTCTTGCTCAAGAACAATGAAGGTTCAACATACCTTACGACCAGCGTGGAATGCCGATAAGTACCATCTTACCACTGCTACCATACGATCTTTAGGATCAGAATAGTTCACAATACTGTAGACACAACGAACACAGGCCATAATCAGCTCAAAAAAATACACAACAAATGGTTGGGAGGCTTACAGAACATTTAACAATTAGTGAGCCATTACTTGCACAGTGAAATCACAAGACACTGCTCTCATAAACGACGAAATAATTGCTATTACTGCGTAAAAAAGAATCACAAATAGCATCATTCTTGACTCCATTGCCCTTTTCCTTTCTCTTTGATGGCAGGACCTTTGCATGAGAAACAAAGGACTCTGGGGACATAGGAATTTCAAAAAAAATTCGAATTTTTTTTTATTGGCTGGTTGATAACATACTAGAAATCTTAAACAGAAGTCAAAATGTTCGCAAACCGCCATATCACAGCACAGAACATGACAAAACATCAATACTACATGTATGAAGTACTTACGTCCTAGAATCTAAGACTGGAAATTCTGTCCCCAGAGCCCTTTGTTTCACACATACATACATAGGACTTCGTCACATGCTCGAAATGTGGAATGAAGTCCTAAGAACACCTGCGTGGGAGGCTAAAAGAGTATAAAATAATTCTACCAAATGTGCAGTTGCAACTTACTTGACAAACAGATCTGGATGCGCGAAGAAATCTGCGTACATTTCTAGCAAAGATCGTCTCTCGAGGATAAACGTTGGTAAAACAACCTATAAGAAAAGACTCAAGTGAATTCAGTGCTAAGCAGTAGACAATATAATAAAAATATATTATTATTTATTCAAGGCGTTACCTTAGTCAAGTCCATTCCAAGCCGCACTTGAGATAAGAGATGAGTAATGACACTGCTGTGTTTGTCAATTGCATCAACTACAACAACAATAACAAAATGCTACTCATGCCTGAACACCTGTCTACTATTTCCTCTCACGATGCCTACAGTGCATGCAACTCCCCTCAATTCAATTGCCAATACTTTGTCTCAAATACAGGCATCTTGTCAGATAAAATCAACTGAAATTACTTTTTACTTTCTCTGTATTGTTATAGATTAACATTACCTTGATTTCTTTTCGCCATAACTACAGCAAACTCAGGATGTATTGATTTGGTTAGTTTGAAATAACATACTCAAGAAAAAATGCATTCACTTGCTGGTCAAGTATTTTTTCAGTTAACGCAGCGTACATGGAAGTTAATGTCCGATACCTCGGGGCTAGTGGATTTTGCCATCGGGATACTGGATTTTATTTTAAGTTTTCACAAATTTAATTAATTCATCACACTTCTGAGAATTTTTTAAGACCAGTGGAAATGACCTCCGTGTTAGCACTTCCTGGCTTCAGCTTGCCCAAAGGGCAAGTTGGAACGTTCAACTTATTTGTACCCTGTAACCGCTGACTATGTGATGGTTTTTTTAATTGGACTGCAGTCTCAAGTCAATATTTTTTCTAGGCTGGGTTCTGACAGGATTGTGTCATTTTCATGCTCATCCTCAGTGGAAATTGAGTTGAAGATTAATTCTGATTTATTTGAGTCAGTGAAATCATGATCAAGAACCAGAAAAATTACGGAGCTCTCGTTTTAGGATTTGCTAAACCTATATATTATTAAATTGATCGCTGAGATATCTGATATTCCTTTCAACTTTTTAGTTATTAATTAGACAAGAAGGGAAGATAGTATAATTGAAGTGTTGACATCATAGATTGTTTTGGCAATAGTTTGAATTTTGATGTTTTGGTGTTAGCCTCTTGATCACAGATGCCCACTAGACAGCTGCCCTTGAATTCTCTTGAACTCTGGTTGCATTCATTCAACTTAATTTCCAATGCTCATAATCTTGGGTAACTTGCTTGAATGACTGTATTTGTGCATGATTTAAATATTTTGTCGTTTGCATAGTAGATGCCCATAGCAGTAGAGAGGAAGTGGGGTGCAATGGGTGCCTCTACACCCGACAAGCCATTGAAGCCCGCCCATTGTGAAAAAAAGAAACAAAAACATCCTATACCATTGGTCCAACTGATCTGGATGAGGTAGCGGATATATTTGAAAAAGGCGTATCTCAGAAACAAAAGAAGGAGTTTAATATTTAATGACTTACGATTTCCTCCTGTTGTATCCTCATCCTCTATTTCGTACTCATCTTAAGATCAAAATTACGTCAATGAGTCAAGAAATGTACTATTTATTTATTTAACTTTACTGATACAGGGCTTAAAATATATTCTAAATCACATTGATTACATTGCTTATAGTACACTCAACAAAATTACTTTATTCTGATTGGACGAGAGCAGAAAAATTAATCCCAAATTGTACCGCCACGGAGTATGTATTACGTTTCTATAGCAATGCAGGCAAGCGAGGCAAATCTGAAATGGTGAGACAAAATGGCCGACAGTTTTGCTTTCGAGAAAGAGCTGCAAAAACTTAAAGAAACAGCAACCAACAAAAATACAAAGAAAAGCACAGAAACCTGGATACATGAATGGTGCAGCTGGGCTGAAGAGCACAAACTTAACCCTAATCTTGAAGAATATTTCGTGGAAAAACTCGACAAAATTCATCAGCGATTTTATGCAGAGGTAAGAAACAGATGAGGACTGTTTTCTTTTAATTTTGTTGAATGTACTATAAACAAAAAATTGCATGACCTTCTCGTGAAAGTTCTCAAATTGCACGCACCTAAAGGCTTGTGCAATATTGAGAACTTTCAAAACATCACTTGTACCTGTTAATCACAAATTCTACTCAAGGTTGTGCGATTTCCTATACTAATTGTATCTTAAAAACAAAATTCTTAATTTTGATTGGCTCTGCATGCACCTGTTTGTCACATAATCTGCACGTGATAACGTGGGTATCCAATTACAGGTATACAATTTGAACAACTTCAAACTGGATTCCTGTAATTGGATACCTGTGTCATTTGCGCGTCAGTCACATACACTTAGATGGGTTCATTCTTGCTGTTTTCCATCTTGCACAAAAGAGGTTCACACAAGAGGTTCTAAAAGACCTACTAATCCTGAATTTTGTTATTGATTTGATTAATTGGTAATGGCCGAGCGCACAGTGATTTGCAATTACTCACCCAATTACTCCCCGAATTATACTCCATTGCTCCATTGCAATCACATTGCCGAGCACTGTTGACTTATGAAACACAATATCGACTAGGCCTCTGCTTACTGTTTTACCTACAGCACTAACTATTTTCAACGGCTGACTTTGGAAAGCTGGTTTACTAACTTAGAACAGAATCCTCTCAACAGACGCCAACCACTACCGGCACCGTACAAATGACTTCCGGAATTTTACAACATGGAAAAAACAAACAGACCGAATAGAACGACCTAACTTTACAGACGAATCGAAACCAACCAATCACAACCGACGACATCAACTACTCGAGTCTTACAGCCAGTAACATCACGGCTAAACTGACCAATCAGTTTTCATGAACTAGACTTATAACATTCGACTGACAAACAACTCTTTACACGACTCTGATGATGACTTCTGCTCAGGTTGTCGAAACGTCAGTCACTGTCACCAACAACAGTCCTTCTCAGGACTACCCTCAACGGAATGATCAAACTACACAATTGACTACAGTGCTTTGCGAGACTTATACCACATATACCACAGGATATCTGGCAGCAGCAGTTGATGGATATTGAGAGCACAATGACCATATATGGGCAACATGACAATTTGTGGAATAATAATCGCCAATGTTCACTTCACCAGAGACAAAAAATTGATAATTAATGGAACCAGGGAAAACGTAACTTACCACGATCCATCCAGTTCTTGGATGCTGAGAATGGGTTACTTCGGGGAGGTGAACTATTAAGAAATGTAAATTATATATTTAAAATTTAAAACTGCTGAGAAAATTAATACAGGAAAATGATAAAGGTCACTGCCTGTTACTCAAATAGTGAAGCTAAAGCTCTGAACACTAAGTGAGCTCAAGTGGCTATGTTATGTAACTGTTGGGTTCTGTTTATTTTTGCCAACATGGTGGCTGGGAAGTTCCTGTACAGAACAAAACTTTCTTTTTTTCTCAAACACTCCACTCCAATGTTGTGCATCTCTAAGCAAAAGACTCTGTGTAGGAGAGGACCCAACACTTATAAATTACATAACATTACGAACCATTCATTATTTAGGGGAGGGGGATGGGTGAGAAAATGGGGGGACTTGAAATTTTAGCTACTGCAAAAATAATAATAATAGGGGGCTCCAGGGATAATTTATTGGTGGGGGGGAGGGGGACCTCAAAATTTAGGTATTGAAATGCTTCCTTTGTTGACTGAACTTCACTGGAATAATAAAAGACTAGGAAGCCAAGTGGAGTTTTCGGATAACTCATTCTTGGTGAGAACACACATACAAGCACAGCTTTGTGAGCACAAGCACTGCTGCACTGCACTTCACTTCACGTCCCACCATGCTATGTTGAATCGTGCCGCACCACTTTGCTTGATGTTTATCTTTACATGGAATCCTCTTGGTTTTGTAACACTGTACTTTCTGGTAAGTATTAAAAGTTTAAGACGCTAACCTTGATGGAGCAGATTCTATATCATGGTACTCATCTGCATCAAAGAATTCCATGTCATCTTCATCTTCACTACTTGAGTATGAAGTGAATGGCACCCCATCTCCATCACGGCTGGGTGACACTGAATAACCAACTTGTGGAATGTGCAGGTTTGATATATCTAACGGTAAGTGTGATGGAACATTTCGTACAGCTGTTGACAGTTCACGATTGGATTTTGATGTTGCTTTGGAAGACTCTAGATCAAATTCTTCATCACTGGAAACTGAAGATGTTTTGTCCCTCACACTGAGAGAGGAATCACTTTTGCTGCACTTGAGTGCTCTCTTTTCTAATATGGGTTCTGTGTCTTCCAGCTTGTGTTTATTATCACCTGAATTGCTGCTGCCATGTTCAAAGGCAAGCTTTGAAATTTTGGTAGAATAGTGATCATTGACTACAGGGAGCATTGGCTGATCACAAGAACTCTCCAGTGACTTTGCACATTCTTCCTGGAATAAATTCAATTAGCACCATTAACAATATAACCACCATCAATGGTCATCAATGTAGAGAAAAGAAGTCCATATTGTGTATTTTTTACCTGTAATTAATATTTTGAGCAGTTTTTATAAGATTGTCTCTGAAAGCCCCCCATGCGGAGTGGACAATAAAATTTGTATTGTATTGTATGAAAGCTTGCAATTATGAATTCCTATTTTCTTTCATAGGCCAGGGTAAAATGAAAGAAAATTCATTCAAAGATTGCATGCACTGTCAGTTACCTTCATTAGGTACATCTGCTTCAAACAATGACTCATCGATTCCAGCATTTTCTGTGGAAATTAAGTAAATGATTGGAACTATCATGAATTGGTATCGAAAACAATTTTTCTAATGAAAATGTATTACTTATTGTAATTTTTTGTGCAGCATGATTTTACTCATGTGGTTTGCTTCCTATGTTGTTCGTATTACATTTAGTCAAAAGACACAGCAGCATTGTTGCCATGCATGTGCTTAGCTTGTGTTTTTTTTGTGTGAGTTGATCTAAATTATGCACATTTTGTCCTATAAATACAATACAACAACAAAGGGAGGCAACTTTTTCACAAAATTAGTTGAACATGCTGAGCAAAATCGCTTGGCAAAGGGTCACAAACTTATTGTGATGTTAGACCTTGGTTTACACTTTTGAGATTTGTGCAAATTTGGGGTATTTCTGTCCATTATTAAATTTCACAGCTGTTGGCACATTTAATGTGAATAACTTCTTAAAAAGCAAACCCATCTTTCAACTGCCATGTCAGATGCTGCTTAAATTAATATTACCTTGAGAAGGCTATCTAAACTGCATAAAGAAACATTTTGAATAACATTTTTTAGTAAAATCCAACAAGTGGTCTATTATCAATGCTGCATTCTGATTGGTTGAGCTACTACCAGGCTATATGTTATAGCCCATTAGTAGCTGAAGTTTCGGACGAGTATTTGAGCTCATTATTTGATAAATCTATACTTTCTATGCTTTCTAGTTGGATTTTACCAAAACAATTATTCTTCTCGCCCTCATGGCCTCTGAGTCAATAGCCCATTCGACCTTCGGCCTCATGGGCTATTGAAAATTATCATATTCTATAAATAATTAATCTGACTTGCAGAAAACAAATACCACTGAAAGTAGATTCAAAGTCCCTACTGGCTATAGTACATTTCTGTAAACTGTAGGTGCCATTTTAGAGCACTTTTACAACCAGAACTATTTTGAGCATTGAATACGCTGCCATCATGTGTTACTAGTACCATAAGATATTTATGTATAACTTTCAACCTACCATAGAAGAATCTTTGAGAATGGCATATCTCTGCAAGAATAACAAAATAAATTCAACATTTTAAAGTTTATATTGTGCACTGCATTTGAAATCTGGAATGCAACATAAACAAAGAATGCATGGATAAGTTGCTTTTGTCTTGCTGCAATTTAAAACATTTCATTTGACTTATTTAAAGGAAAACTTTTAACAGTTTGCAAGTTTTTATTTTTTGACGTCTCTTACATTGTAAAAAAAACCGGACTGCTTCACTTGTGCTTTTTGGTGTTAATTTCTTTCTTTTTCGTCTCTTTGGACAATAAATATACATAAAGATATTAGACATCTGAAGTTTATGACTTCAGTCTATTTCACATGCAAAATACAAACTAGCCAGAAGACTACCTGTGAATGTTGAGCACCAGTGTCAGCATTCATGTGAGTGTGTAAAGCCTACAAGAAATAACTTACAACATTATTTATAGAAGAAGATATATCAAATCATACTGAAATATTGAAAAGGCCTTTTTAAATGTGGAAGTTGACCCAGAGGACAGAGATTGTTTACGCTTCTTGTGGTTGGAGAAACCCCCTGATTTGTAGAGTTGTATTTGGACTGAATGCATCACCCTTTCTATTGAATGATACACTTAGACATCATGTCAAAAGGTATAAAATTTCTGACCCAAGGTTTGTAGCGAAGTTGTTGGATATTTTTTATGTTCAGGGCTGTCATTAAGTTTTGCATCACCTGTAGCCTCATTCTCCACACCCGTAGCAAACTTGTTACTTTGTGGTTGAATTCTATCAACAACAGGCAATTTCACCCGTAGCACCAAGGGAAAATCAAGCATACTCAGCCGTAACAGGTGTTACGGGTTACGGCCCTTAATGACAGCCCTGATGTTGATGATTTTGTTGGTGGTGGAGCAACAACACAGGAAAGTATGGAGTTGTACGAGAAGACTCAGATTCAAATGGCTGGTTTGAAACTCAGGAAATGGCTGACAAATGATTCACAGGTGAGGGTCAGATTGGCGATAAACAAGATGTGGTGGCAGAGGAAGACATAAGTTATGCCAAGTCTTCTGTGGGCATGAAGTTGGGTAGCAAGGGCCAAAGGGTGCTAGGATGTGAGTGGGATCACAAAGCTGATGTCATCATTGTTGATCTGACATCGATTGCGCAGCGTGCCGAAAGCTTGCCCGCCACTAAGTGGAATACATTAAGGCTACTAATAGGAGTCTATGATCCCCTGGGGCTAATTAGTCCAGTTACAGTGAGTGTCAAGGTTATATTTCAAGAGATCTGTTGTCAGAAGTGTGAATGGGATAAGCAGCTAGAGGGAGGGGTCAAGAAGGGTGTAGAAGATTGGATCAAGGGCCTCACTGACTGTCATAGTATTGACCTAAACCACTGCATTTATGACCACCCTCATGAGGAGGTGGAGGAGTGCACACTTCATGTGTTTGCAGATGCAAGTAAGAAGGCTTACTGTGGCGTAGTGTACCTTGTTTATAGAACCCAAGTAGGTAGATATGAATGAATGTTGACGTCAAAGGCAAGAGTGGCACCCTTGAAGGAGCTGTCAATTCCAAGGCTAGAGCTTATAGCAGCATGTATACTGGTTAAACTTACTGTCAATGTTGAAGGGGCTCTTGCCTCGCAGCAGAGTGTTAAGCGTTTGAAATTGTGGCTGGACAGTCAGACGGCCTTGTTCTGGATTATGAACAACAGGGAATAGAAACAATTCATCAAGCACTGTGTGAACAAAAGTTTGAAGCTGGGTGACAAAGGAGATTGGAGTTACTGTCCAAGTCAAGAGAACCCTGCGGACATTGGGTCAAGAGGAATGTCTGCACCCGAGTTAAAGCAGATTGTATTGTGGTGGCAAGGTCCTACTTGGTTAACAGAGTTAAGAGAGTTGGCCTTCAGGGGGATCAGTGTCACCTACCACTGAAAGGCAAGAAGAGAGGACAACCAGCATCCTTGTGGCCCAAACTGACCTGGTTGTGGGGATAGACAAAGTCATTGAAATTGACAAGTACAGTTGCACAAGAATGGTTTTGAGAGTGACATCTTGGCTTAAACGGTTTTGCTTCAATGTGGCCAAGAAGACAAAGTCATAGAGGAAGCATGGACCACTATCCTTGCAAGAGCTGACTGAAGCAGAGACTGACTGGATAAAAGCAGCACAAAGAGAGTTAGTGTCAAGAGAACTACAAGCAGCTTTCTAACTAGTTTGGCTGGAATGAAGACTGAAGAGTAAGGGTGTGACAAATTTAGCACAATGAAACCACAAAATAGTGCTTACTTGAACCCTATGTAAAATTTTAATCTTTCAGTTTTCTGATGCAGACTTTCATTTTGTTAAACCTGGTCTAATTAATTAAACATGTTTTGTTGGTGTGAATCGGGTATTAGACTTGTTTTGAAACAGAGGGAAAAGGGAACTCGGAAATGGTCTATTGACAGGAATGAAAAAGGTATCTTTTGCTTGTAACTTTCATTTGTACAGTAACCATTCTTTTATGTGAAACTCACATAAACAAGGCAGATGCAGACTACAAATCATCATTTTTAGGTGATTCCCTAATTTGACATTGCACATCCTAGCTTGCATTGCTGCTCCAGTTGCTCCAGTTGGCATTGTTGCGCAGGCTCTATACCAGTGATTTAGGCTGTCTGCGACGAAGGCTATGCGCATCCTTACTGTGCACAAATTCATGCATGATCAATGTGCACAGGCAGCAAGCAGAGAAGTAAATCGCCATTTTCTCATAAGCGAGTATTGGTAAGCAATCATTTTTTCTCACATTTTAAACTGAAAAATGATTGCTGAAAACATGCATTTATGATGATCTGAATTAAATATAATTTGCTATACACTGTTACAAAAAAATCGATTTATAAGCAAAGTTTGACAAAAATGTCAGTGTAGGTGCTAAATGTACATTATTTTTGTGGAATGACTATAATTTACTTGCTTTAACTAGTTGATAATATTCTAAATGTAATGTATTTACACCTTGATTTGTTGTTCTAGAATCTTCTGATATGCTTCAGCTTCTGCTAAACGTTGCTCCAAATTCTCTTGAGAAGGATCAAACAGAGTTTGAAAGCCAGTCAATGGTATCTAAATGAAGAAGACAATAAATAAATATCAAATACCTCAGCTTCCAGAAATCAATGTTGTGTACAAATTAAATAATTTTAAAATAAAATGAACATATATGTAACTTAAAAAAAATAAAATGTGGGTAAAATCATGTTCTAATGGGCTATCAAATGTTGCATGTTTGTTTGTCAATTTCAAAGTTTGAAGCAACTGCAGGCAACGTTCTGCACAAGCGATCACAAAAGTGTAATGCTGATAAATAAATTTCTTTCCACTGCCACAACTCTTTACAGAATTTTTAACTGCTCTAGATTAAACCCTTAAGTTGTCAAAAATGGCCTTGCTTTGGGTTCCAAAGGCTAATCGGTGGTACTGTAAAAAGAAACTATGGAAGTTTGCAAAAAAGAAAATGGGTCACAACCACCAAATGAAATAACAAATAGCTAAATTGAGCATTAAAGATGCTTCATACTTCCTAACATTAACTTATTTTCAATACTGACCGCTGGCAATCGATGATGTCTGCGACAACTTTTGTGTGACTGTCAGTTGGTCATTGATTGGTCGATGTAAATCAATGCCAGTTAACTAATAGTAATCATACATACATATTTTATTTAACGCAGGTTAAAATATGACATCGAAAGCTGATGTGGACCTGCTATGCATAAATAAATGTTTACAAAATACACTAACTAGTAGATAATTACAATTCATATTAATTTAAGCAAGGAAATTGTTTGTCATTGTTTCCTTTCCAATAAGCATGGATATCTCTTAAGGATATCTCTTAAACTGTAATTAGTTGCATGCTTATATAGTAAAGAGATTTCTGATACTTGGTGGTTTTAATAAGCTTTTAATAAGCTTGGTAAGCTATGCATGCCAGTCTTTCTTGTAAAAATATGATAAGGAGTGCCATTTTACTCTAGACAAGACTTCATGCTTTGGGATAGAGGGGCTGAGATTATGAATAAGTCGAGCAGCACAAGCATGAGAGTCCTCTAAAGTCTGTAATGAACTTGAACAGCCCCATAGAGAAATACAATAGGTTGTGCTTGCTTCATTAATCAATTGAGTTTAATTGGTTTTCATTGATTTGTCACACCCTGAAATTTAAGGGTTTACTTATTTAAAAAAATGTTATAAAGAAACCTTTCGTGCTTGGGAATGTCTTTTTATTGTGTCTTCCAATGCTCGGATCCAACGTTCTCTTTCCTCTGAATCACGTGCTGACAACAGAGAACAGTTGCAATTAATATTGATGCAAAACTTTCAAACTTTAATAAACGTTTCAAAGAATTTATAAGAAAGAAATACCTAAAAGTCAATGCCTTAGACTATTGATTTTAAAGTGCTCCTAACCACAAAATATTTTTTCGAAAGTTTGAAATGTATATTGCACCTTTTGTTTCTTTTTACCAAATGTTGACTTTTTATAGCATTCAAAAGTTAGGAAAAACTGAGCATTATTTGTTCCACAACCAAGTCAGAAATGGCATGGGTCTATTCCCTATTTGACGTCACAAACTAATTTCCATTGCATCAAGTCTTTGTAAACATGCATGCAAATTAGTCTGTGACGTCAAATAGGGACCCTATCTGACTTTGTTGTGCAAGAAATGATGCACAGTTTTTCAAAACTCTTGAAAGTCAGAATTTGGCAAAAAAGAGAAACAAAAGGTGCAGTGTGTTTTGAAATGGTGCAAAGATTTATATCAGCGAAAAAAATATTTGGGGTTAGGTGCAATGGACAGGAAAGGTCAAAGCATTACCTTGGAGCCAGCTGGCTCCTAATTTTTAAGATTTGGTCGCCAGCACACTTTTTTATTGGAGGTTTCCGCAGGTTTCCGTGTTCATTAATGTGTGGCGACTGCACGCGGCAATTCCATAAGTGTGTGTGTGAAACTATAATTGCAATTTGCAACCTGTGGGAATTGGAAGAGTTGAAAACGGCATGCAAGCTTGTATTCAATCGTTTTTGGAACCCTTTGGTCTCTTCCTTGTATTTTCTGTACAAACCAAACTAAACAAAATGTTACATTTGAAAGGAGGTCGTAGCGAACATAAAAATAATTTCAACGCTGAAATACGCCTTCCTTAATCAAATTGGTTTGATCATCTTTCTTTTTTTGCCGTTTAAGCAGTTTATTTCAAGTCAACCTTTTTCCAAGTCGAAGTCTTTGAAGCATCCATCTTGACGAGTCGCGTCGGGCGGAAAATTCGATAGCGTGCCGACATGCTAAATCAATTACAAGCGGGAATAAATACAAATGTTGAAAGTCAAAAGCGGGCTATTTTTGTTAAAACTTGAGATACATTGCATGATTGGAAGAAAAGTTAAATTGACATATGGCCAAAATACTAACCGCTTTTTGGGAAACCTAAAAATAGCTTAACTGGAGAGAATGCGAAAGTTTTCGTGTTACAACAAGACAAGAAGAAATCCAATATCTCCAACAAAACAAAACACAAAATGCTAATGCGTGTGTCTGAGGTTTGCGTTTCGGCCGTTTACGATCTACCATCAATGTATTTTATTCTTTTACATGCTCTTTAGGAACTACAAAATATTGGCAATGTAAAAGAAAACTATAGTTTTATTCATGAGAAAGCTACGACAAATATACAGTCGCTACATGCATTCAGTTTCTAGTCAATCAATGCCAGCTTTCGTAAATAAAATTAACTCCCTATTCTTTTCCTGCAACATACCGCTAATTGTATTGTGAAAACGAATGTTATTTCTTTTGAAATTGATAGACCACAGTTTACAATCAAATGGTAAAGAATTTTTCTTTTTGCAAAAATCTCATTTTAGGAACAAATGTCACTTCCGGAATGCTTTCAACCAAACATGTAGACAACTGATTTCACAATAGTAATTATAGTTAAGGCAGTTTAAACGACTGTTTACAAGAAAGTGATAAGAAATTACATTCCTCGTGGTTTACAATTAACATTCATTCATTTCGTCATGGATCTTAGGAAATGAAAAACTAAACAAAAAAAAATTGAAATCGGGTGGCCACACTGACGACCACACGTGAAAAGTTAGTCGCCAGCGGACCAAATCCAGTCGCATTGGCGACCCCACAGGTCGCAACGTCGAGCTCTGTTAGATACCTTGAAAATGAAAAGTCTTTTGGTCACAGCTGATGGTAAACGTGCTGTCATCCTCATCATCAATTCCAATGTTTGCCCCCTTTAAGTTAAAGTAAGAAATTTTAACAAACGCTTACTGTTGAAGCTAATTTTATAGGTATGTAAGAATGTGTGACAGGAAAAAGAATTAACCATGGTAGAACTAAAATACTTTAGTTACCAAAGTGTTACCAAAGCTCACACATTAGTTGACAAACTATTCCTCAAAGTATACATATGTAAATATGTCACATTTCAGTCCAGTTATGTATCGTCTAACTCTCAATTCTCTGTGTTAGAGCATACAGTGGGACTTATAAGATCACTGTTTGGGGACAAGATAAATTATACAGGACAAGATAAATTATACAGGACAAGATAAATTATACAGGAACATGTTACAGGGACATACATACTGTGACCAGTTTGAACAACACGACACTGAAGCACAATGCAGCAAGAAATCAAAACAGCCAATGGCAACATCAAAACAGCAGCTTCATTTTACTATCATTATCACTAGTATATGCGGCCAAATTTGCCTAGTTCCTGAACATAAATTTTTTCAGCACGCAACCATTTTGGTGATGTATCAAATGGGTTGACCACAATGATTATTGAGGCCTAGGGACAAGGCAAAGGCAAAATGTGAAACATCAATTCCATATAACTAAGAAATGAAGTAAACGTTTTCAATAATACAAGTACACTTTGCATTGAAATTTTATACTGCACTGAGGAACGTGTATTGCAAGAACTTGTGCAGATGTAAAAAATAATTGACAATTGATCAATTGGGTAATCATAACTTGAACAGCTTCCAGTTGAACATCGGAATAAAATTCCTGCATTACTAACTGTCATAATTCAAGTGAATAATGTTTCTTTTTTCTTAAGATGACAAGAAGAAGGTATTCTCTTCGTATCTTTGCCTCATGCCTCTTTGCCATGCTTCTTAAATCCAACGGTTTTGACAGCATTTCCCCAGTTACATGTAAATGCAATGTGGCCTGTGGAGAACCTGTTTTCAAGAGGCTACTTTTCAACTTGGCCACATATATTGAGTGATTCCAGAAAATATCCATACCCTACCATGGGCAGCATCATCATTTTAACCCCCCCCCCTGCCTTCGGAAATTCCAAAATGCAAAATCTCCCCGTGCCTTTGGAATTCCAAAATTGATAACCCCTCCCTCCCTTTTGGAATTTGATCCCTTTTTCAACTCTTTGGAATTCCTGTTTGACTACCTAAAACTTCCAAAGAACAGGAGATTTTCGCTTTCACCCCTTCCAGGAAATTCTGCTTACAATTTTCGATCAAGCAACTCAAGTTTAATAACGTTGTGGTACACCGCAGCTTTCTCCATAATAATGAATATTCTTTTCTGTCTTCTTAGTGTTATCATTAAGTTGCTTAACACCAAATAAAAATTCTTGTTCTTGTTTCTTGTTCAAACTTCTTCCCATTCGTGTCAACGTCAGGTTGAACTGGCGACATGTTGCAATGAAGTACAAATCTGTCAGGCATTCCATTTGCAATCAAGAGACTGGTGCGAGTTTTTCGCATGCAACAAGATCGCCGATTGACAATATTGGAAAGAAACGTACAATCTTTTATATTATTAACCAAAGAGCTTATTCATTGACTTTAATGCCTCCTCAATCTGGCATTTGTTGCACAATCCACATTTGATCTTCTTTCATCCGCATGTAGCCTGCTTCATCGATCTTTATCCTGCTTGCAGTTGGCGTAAATTTGTGCTTGATTCATGAACTAGAAAAGTAAACAGATCAGTGATTTCAAGCAAAGCCCTCGCTGTCGCCCCTCTCTGGAAAACCTTAGCTGAAAGCCCTACGCCTTCGGCATCCCGAATAGTGTTATCCTGGACAGCAGAGCCAGGGGGGCTGGGGGGCTTCAGCCCCCCACTTTTGACGACGATAACATTTTTTTGGTTTTAGTATAAGGTTCGTATGAAGAACTAATGAAAAAAGGAAAATGTAAATAGTAAAGAAAAAGGAAAACGTAAACGGAAAAAGTCCGATTCACCACAGATTATCACCCGAGATGAGGTTATTGGCAAACAAAATACTTCCGTTAACGTTAATTAAATTCATGCTCAGTATTTATTTGAGAAAAGACGTAAAATACATAGGGCACTAACCGGATGAATCCTACTTGCTTCATTTAGTGACGAGAATTTACAAAGCTACAACCTTGTTCAAAATGTGTCGGAAACTGTTCGTGGTCATATACTTCCTTACGCACATCCTTTCTACACATGGGGAGCCTGTGTAAAAACCCAGGTTAGTGTGCTAAAGCCGGAATATTTTGTGGAAGGCTGAAAATAGGTATCAAGCTTATAAGTACCTGTCATTTTACATTTATCCAGGTTGTCTTTTTTTTTAAGAAATATCTCATAGGGAACGTTGAAAATATCATTTCAGAGCCTCTAGATTTCAAAATTTTCTGGAGGACAGACCCCCCTAAAAAATCGCGCCCCTGGCGCTCGTTTTAAAGCCCCCCACTTTCAAATACGCTCCGCCGCCCCCCATGCCTTCAGAATTCCAGGCCAACAACCCCCCCCCTCTCCCTCGCAATTCCAAGATGCCGCCCATGGTATGTGACTTCCTTACCTTAAGCCGCAAACATCCTCTTCTTGTTCCCCTCATCATTTTGTCCTTTGACTGTCAGCAATAAAAAATAACTATTATAATATTGCATGCATTAATGGTATTCCAGAGCTGAAGATTTAAGATTGTTTCAGTCCCACAAACATTACCTTAGTCCCAGAGGTTTTCTTCTTTCTCTGAAGCAAAGAAAGCCATTGCAGCAATCAAAGCTAGACATAGTGAGAGAAGAAAACCTCTGATCTCATTTCCATGAACAGTCAAACGTTACATCTTATGCATATGTTAATTGTGTTAATAAAATTACTTAGAAATGTGTGAAAAGATCATTTATGGGAATTACACCACTTGTAAAATTCATACGAAACTACATCCGGGACCGTAGTGGCGTATTTTCTCGTGACATGACAAGAACAATATCTCACTCGTTCGCTGCGCTCACTCGTGAGATATTGTTCTTGCCACTCGAACATAAAATTCATATCTTCCCGCCACCGTGTAATATTCTCTATTATTTTATTTCTGTTACATAGCCTCCACATTGAAACAACAATATTTTCATATAATTTTGTTTTATCAACCAGGTTGATAATGTGAATTGGCCACCGTAAAGAGATTCAAGAGCTGACGTTTCGAGCATTAGCCCTTCGTCGGAGCGAATCCTCATGCTACCCCATGTGTAGAAGATATACTCACCGTGTAGTAGGACAAAAGCCCTGTATTGTCGTCTAAAACAAACCAGCGATACTGCCATCCTTTTACTACGTTTGTCCATTTAGAAAGAGGTCCTTCCATTACCACCGCCATCTTGCAACGTTTCAGACCCATTCCTTCTCGTCACTCCTCCATTCTCGTCCCCATAGCCCTTTCGTTTCTCTTTGGGCCTTGGCACGAGAAACAAAAGGGCTCTGCTGGGGACCAACCTCGTCCCCATGGCCATCTTCAGAACGAGGATTTTCTAACATATTTGAATTTTTTATTGGCACGTAAGTTAAATTGTTCGCCGGCACACAACGTGCAGCACAGAAACATCAATACTATCCAAACATAACTAATCAATGATCAATGACAATGAGTAATCAGTTGATTAGTCATTGATTATTGGCGATAATCAATGAGTAATCGAACCCCCAAAATTTTGTGGCCTATTGCCGGTTTGCAACCAATCCCAAGAGACTCAAATAACAATGAATAGAGGGGGTAAGTTTCTAAAGAAACTGTGGTGCTGCGTCGGTGGGAAGTATAACAATATAATTTGGTTTTATCAACTGGGTTGAAAATGTCAATTGGCCACCGTAAATAGATTCAAGAGCTGACGTTTCGAGCGTCAGCCCTTCGTCGTCATTCGCTCCGACGAAGGGCTAACGCTCGAAACGTCAGCTCTTGAATCTATTTACGGTGGCCAATTGACATTACCAACCCAGTTGAAAAAACCTAATTATATTCAAATAACAATGAGCGTGGCGGACATGCTGGATGACCAAACAAAAGAGGTTAATCAGAAATCTTTCAGAAAGATTAATCAGAAAGCTCTCGTCCCCATAGGCCACATCGGAAAATACCATAATACTCTTTGTTTGTCTTGGAAATGGGAGACGGCTGCACGCAGGCTAGACTTACGATGGTCCCAAGAGAAAACCAAAACAATGCTTATGCAAAATTTTGGGGACAAACAAAGAGTATTATGGTATTTTCTGAAGTGGCCTTCAGCCCTTTTCTTTTCTCTTAGCCGGCGGGGCCTTGTCACGAGAAACGAAGGGCTCTGGAGACATACGATTTCAAGTCCGAGATTCTAGGACTTCCAGACTTCATGTATATAGCATTAATGTTTCTGCATGTTGTTTGCTGTAATATGGCGGCCGGCGACAATTTTGACTTCCGTTTAAGATTTCTTTGTTCTCAACAGCCAATAATTTTGAAAATCGTATGTCCCCAGAGCCCTTCGTTTTTCGTGCCAAAGCACTGCCAGCCAAGAGAAACGAAAAGGGCTATGGGGACGAGAATGGCTTATATTATTCTTAACAACGAACACACAAGCACAGGCCACTGCTGGGAATGGGGACCCAGTGGACGTCTGTCAGGGGGTTCTTGGATTAAGTGAAATCATTATGCACCAGCCATTTGAAACCCCCGCAGCACCCACCCACCCCCCGCCCCCAATTGGAGATACACGGGGCAAAGCGGGGGTTTTTACTCGATTTAGATTTCCCGGTAGTAGGGGTATGCAACTTTTTTCACGACTTCGCTAAAAATGCGGGGGCTGAACAGGGATTTGGCGGGGATTTTAGTCGTGGTTCGCGACCACTTTCAGAAGACTGTTTTCAAGTTGCACGTTCACACACAAAACATAGAAGCTGAACTGAAGACGAAGGTATGTTGGCCTGCTTTGGGTAAGTAATCACTTCAGTGGTATGAAAAAAATCCTATGAAAGCTCCAGTTGTAAATTATAATCCATTTAATGCATTGCACTCGGTGCTTTCACTGGGCGTACGTTTTGCATGTTGTCCGGGTGAAACAAAATGCACGTTGAAATTAGGTTTTCGCTCAGAGATCCATTGAGTATATCATCACTGTACAAATCAAACTGGCCATGTTGAATTTAACACTGAAGATGAAGGTTTTAGTACAAGAGTTCAGTGAGCGGCATTGAAGTTACAATTTTGCCGCAGGCTAAAAGCCATGCTGTGATGTGTTAAACCAATAAATTAAAGTTAGCGTCATTCCATTAGCTGATAATCGATTTCTATAGGGTTTCTTGAACTTCCAGGGCTCTTCGCTTTATCGCTCGTTTTTAATAACTTTGAACGGACTTAGCATACGCTTGCCTGGAGTTGTTTCATTTTCTAACAAGTCTTGCGCGCCCAGTTTAACGCGGTTTAAACTGGTCCGGCGTCATGCTTGTTATGTTTGAAAATCCAACGCAAGATTTGGTGCGTCGCCTGTGTTTTGTAGCAGCTTGTTCAGTCACATCTGCGAGGGAATCAGCAGCATCAATAACACTCTTAGATCTTACTCTTGTATCATTATCGGTAGACAGCGGGTCTGCTAACCGGGGTAAAGAAGGGAGTGACTTTGAACTACCAATTGAGCTTGTCTTTTCATCAGACCTTTTTGAAAGATCCAATCGACCGCTTCTTTCCTCGTGGAGAGGTGGCAATACAAGTGAAGTTTTCCTTCCCATTTTGTACTGAAGTTCAAATCGATTCTGAGCAGCTTTGAGCTGACATGTTTCGGCCTCGAACTGTCTCAAAAGCCGATGTTTTTGCTTCTGTAAGTTCAGTTCTTCTCGTGAGTTGTGAGCGTTAGCTCTTCTCCAGCTGGAAGAAGCTAACAGGTTTTTCTCTTTGGATAACCCAGTTTCCATCAGCTTGGAGCCAGTAGGACCGCTGCACGATGCTTTTGTTATATTCAGATATTGCAAATGATATTAGCGTTAACCGCCACAGGCATTTGTTATCAGCATGTTCGGCTAAATAAAAAGATGCAAGAACAAAGAATTCATGCGGCATGACCACGTCATATTTCGCTTGAATTTTAATATGAAATGCACTAAACAGTGTAACAATAAACACGTTACAACAGGGGAATGACCCGTAAAATTATGACCATTAATCAGTCATCAGTGACTCAGAATTTGTTTTGCAAACGCTAGATGATATTTGACTCATTTGGGACTCCTCCTTGTAATTAGGCACGACAGGAAACGATATGAACGTGGTTAATTAAACGATCAAAACGGTTCGGTCGCCTTAGTAACCTTAAGTCAGTTAACTTTGTTCTTTTTTTAAAAACTTTTAACCAGTGTCAACCAATTTCCTGCCGTTTACTAAAAAAGCTTGAAATGTTTATGTCCACCAACAGGAACTCTGAATAAGCGACTGGAGACCACGAAATCTTGCATCTTTTAGGAGATAAGCTTTAAATTCCATTTATCAGTTTACTGACCCCCCTCCGGGGGTACTCTTTGTAATTTTTGGTGGGGGCAGGAGCCCATGGTGGGGGTGTGCCCCCCGGATCGCCGAATCCAGACTCCATTTCAGGCCAATGCATGCCATTTTTCACACCCGTTTTCAGACCTGACCATGAAAACACGCACGCCGGGTAAAATGTAGCTGGAATGATATATTTCATCTATTTCTCTTTCTCTCTTATCAGTTACTCGTCTCAGTTACTGAGAAGAAAAAATATGTTCTCCCAAAAACCATACCAAATTTCAGACCATAAAAGCCAAAATCTATACCGTTTTTCAGACCAAAACGGCTCAAAAACCATACCCTTTGGGGCGGCACATTCCTATATACCTAATATAGGGGAGTAACCCCAGGGGTTACTGACTTTTCGCGTTTTAAAAACCCACTAGTAAGTCTTCGTCATTCATACCATTACGTCACTCGCTAAACGAGAAAGCATAAAAAGTTTGGTAGGTTTCCATGACCTGATTGTGACTACCACATCATTAGCAAAAGGGACCCGTACCTCAAAAAGCCCAAGATAATAAAGTCCAACCACATCATTAGCAAAAGGGACCCGTACCTCAAAAAGCCCAAGATAATAAAGTCCAACCACATCATTAGCAAAAGGGACCCGTACCTCAAAAAGCCCAAGATAATAAAGTCCAACCACATCATTAGCAAAAGGGACCCGTAACTCAAAAAGCCCAAGATAATAAAGTCCAACCACATCATTAGCAAAAGGGACCCGTAACTCAAAAAGCCCAAGATAATAAAGTCCAACCACAGAGTAACTGATGTCAGAAATGCAAAAAAAAAAAAAAAAATTGGGGGTCACCGACTTCGTTTTGGAGATAACATGCCCAGAAGAACATCCTAAATTTGAAAACTCGCGCTTCGTATTTTAATCGAGATCTTCTTTCAAAAATTACACATATAATACCCTACAAAATGGCTTTTTCATTCTCCTTTGCAGTAAGTTTGTAAAATGTGTGACGCTGCTTGGGCCGCTGTAAAGGATGAGCAAGTAACTCCGCCACGTGGTCAAACAGACGAGTTGTACTGCGTGACACTTCCAACATATAGCCCTGTTCCTCTTCATCCATGTCACAGAAGTAATCATATATTCCCTGCACAATTTTAACAAATGAAGCTTTTATCACTAATAGTCATTTTGATTAAAATAGCTTGGATCCAAAAACACTCAAAACCTTTTTTGAAGAACCACAACCAAAATACTCTGCTCAGACCAAATCCTCAAGCAATAAATAAGAAAAGAAATCTTTGTCCTCCCCCCATGGGGAACCCAAAGAAGGTCAGCAGCCTGAAAAGCTATTTAATTTCTTACTTTGCAGAGATTGATTTCTGATGGCAGCTCATGAACATACAGAACGTCAAGAAAGAAATATGGAGACTCCAGCAGCGATGACAACATCTGCAAATATCAATCAGTCAGTCAGCCAATCAAGAAATAACTATTTGCCATTTCTTTTCAAACTATTAAAGCTTACGAGTCTTATGAACTTAGTTATAATGTAGGTCAGGCAGGAGCTCTCAGCAAATCCTTTAGATATTACAGTTACATTCATAGCTAATTATGCAGCACGATGGAACACATTTCGTGGAGTGTCATCATCACTCAACTTGTTATTGAGCCTTTTTTGCATTGCGCATAATTTCACTCAAGATCAACGCGCACGCACATTGAAACAAATGTAAACAGGGTGGATTTTTCTTTACGTCTGGAGCTCACTAGAGAAGTAAAATGTCAGTAACTCATAAAATGGATAGCTATGAATGAGTGTGTTGACCTTTTTCTCTCGTTAGAATTGAGCAATAACTTTCTTCCTGTAAAACAGATATAAATCAATCGCAAATTAATGTGAATTGGCCAGCAATAAGGAATTACTGTATATAAATGAGGTGATGTCGCTCCTCAACAAGCATGGGTGTTCCATCTTTATTTGAAAATTTAATGTGGCTAAATGTAATTTAGGCAATCGAGCCAATTCTGGTCAGCGATATTCGTGGGAGTATGTGCTGTGTAGCTACATACAGGGTTTGTCATGGCTCACATGATTTGTGTTCCAGCTATGTGCAGTCGTGCTGTTGTTTCGAGCCTTGAAGCGTGCTTGTTTGCTCCAGTTTTGCTACCTCACCCTCCCTCCCTAATTGGTGGATTGGGTAAGTATGTGGGCGGGTAAGTCAGATTACCACTTGTGTGTGACAATGCCTGGTGGTGGTTGCCATGGATACCTACATGCCCTGCTTTGGCTTGTGTGTTCTGGCACCACCTCCCCTCCCCTTTTTAGGCACCTTCCCCAAGTCTGATTTTTTAGAGCCGTTGCTAAGGAAAATTTATTCTCATATAACCTCATCATTTTTAGTCAGTCCAGGGTTATTTCAGGTGTTTGAACTTTTTCGTGACCAGTAACACTGAAAAAAATGCAAAGGCTCCCAGGCAAATTACTTTCAAGGGATTATTTGCATTGATTTAATATGTTAATTTTAATCCTCATTATGCTATGCATAGATTTTGTTTTATTTCTAAAAGCTCAGATTTTGAGAGAATTTCAAAATATTAAAAATTTCATAATTTTCTGAAAAAAGCATGATTTTGAAAAAGAAAAAAATGTTTTCAACATTGGCTTCCATTTAATGAAAAACCATGTTTCCTTTAGCATTTAAAGAAACTTGAAGTGTGCCCGATATACAGTGGAGATTACCCAAACAGCGCGCGTGCAATTTACAGAACCAGCACACTTCAGTAAGAACAAATAAAGCCACCTAAAGTTATTTTTTTTTCTTTCTTTCGCTCTTGTTTTTCTGTTTTTCTCTTATTTTGTCTGCTTGTACTTTTTATTTTGTATCCTGTGTAACACAAAGAAAAAACATCTAAAATGTAAGCAAATTTGCAAGTTAATTGAGTTGTTTTTATTTTCCATGCACAGGCTGATGTAAGTAAGCAGAAGTGAAATTTCACCTCCTTAGCAACGGATGTGCATGAATCGGTTAATGGGCCCTTAAAGTTGCAATAACATGAACCCGCAATAGGCAAAGCCTGACAAAACCTCAAGTAGGTGCACCACGGCTTGAAATACTGCTTAATACCGGTAATTGTGAATGTAATCATTCCTGATAAACTATAACGAAATCATTTCTGATAAACTATAATATGCATTTCCCAATTCATATTTTTACATTTTTATTTACGTTTGGTGGTGCTAACTTAAAACCCACAAAAATGTATCACTTGAGTAAGAATCCACAAAACGATCATTGAATCAATTAACAGACCTGCTTTGCTTCTGCACACAGTACAGGCATGCAGTGGGAGCGTCCATAGACTAAAATAAGTCGTACTACATATGGAGGAGGCAATGAAATGTCTTCCACAATTGGCAGTTTAATGTTCTCCGTCCTGGTAAAAAACAAAACATAAAACTAAATAAACAACAAAATAAAACATAATATGGGGCAGGGTCTTCATAGAAAGGTGGGTGTAAAATCACTACAGCACATAACTTATGATCAGTATGTAAAAGCAGTACTTACACTGCTTTAAAGAGATCAAGCATTTCTGAAGAAACAATTAAGGAGATATTAACACGTCAACACATTAGAATGATTTCGCACAAGTCAACTATTATATGTTAATGCTAATCCAAGTTTGGATTTCTTAATTAAAATCCACCTCGGAGAAGGATTTCGTTAAGGAAAATCTGTTTTTGGATTTTGTGCTTTTTGGAAAATTCTAATCCAGATTTCAAAATCCAAATCCTGATTTCCCAAACGAATGTACCCTAATATAATTTATAATATAAAAGATTCAAGAGCTGACGTTTCAAGCGTTAGCCCTTCGTCGGAGCGAATCAAGGAATTGTGCGTCGTGTGTTTTTATATACAGAAAGATGGAGCTTCGCTATTGGCTGGTGCCTGGTAACATGAAAACTTCGGAATAAATTAGTTGAATGAAAAGCGTTCGTTGATACCACGAGGATTAAGAGTGCCGATTTGAAAAATAAATTTTTGTTCTAGAGTTTTACGGCTTTCCGTGTTTCCTTGGTCAAGGAAAAGGCCGCAGACTGCCATATGTTGCTTAGAATGATTTGGGTGATTGAAGTGTCTCGCGACCGGTTTCGATGCATTTTTGTCGTCTTTCTCTACGTCACGAAGGTGTTCTCGGAATCGGTCGCCAAGTCGTCTCCCTGTTTCGCCGATGTATAACTTTTTGCAAAGAGTGCAAGTTATACAGTAGATGGCATTGGCTGAGGTACAGGTGAAATGATCAGTGATTTTGATAGATCGCTTGGGTCCCGATATTTTGTCAACGTTGTGAATGAAAGGGCATGTTTTGCATCGTGCGTGAGCGCATTTAAAAGTTCCGGGTTGATCACTAGTTTGGAATGCACTTCTGACTAAAAAGTTACCTATGTTTTTGTCACGTTTAAATGAAATTAATGGAGGTTGCGAAAAGATTCTACCAGTGTCGGGACCTTTTTGAATTAATTTAAAGTTTTTGAGAATGATGGATTTAACTGCATGGTTGTGAGGGTGAAATGTGAGGGTGAATGGAATTCTATTGTTGTTTTCTCTCTGTGACGTTTGTAGTGCTGACTGTCGATCAATTTGCTGGGCGCGATGATGGCCCGCTTGAACAACAGAAGCAGGATAGCCGCGTTTGTCAAAGAAATTGCACATTTCCTCTTATTTTAAGGAAAAATCAGAGTCGTCACTACAAAGACGGCAAGAGAGAATAAGGAATGGAATTCTTGACATGTGATGGATGTGAGGATGAATACAACAAATAGCTATGAGAATCTGTGGGTTTGTAGTGCACACTGGTGCATAAACTGTTGCCTTCGATAGACTTTGATATCCAGGAATGCTAAGGAAGTATCGGAAATTTCCCAGGTATATTTAAGGGCAGGATGAAAAGAATTAACAGCGGTTATAAATTGATTAAGATCCTCTCTGGTAGAAGAGGTAGCGCCGATACAGTCGTCAACATAGCGACGATAGAGTTCAGGTTTTAGGCCGTTGTATTGATTGAAAAATTGGTGTTCAATGTAGCCTACGAAAAGATTGGCGTAGCTGGGTCCCATTTTGGTACCCATGGCCACACCATTGATTTGTTTGTAATAATTGTTCGCGAATGAAAAACAGTTGAGTGTTAACACTAACCCAGCCAGGCGGAGTAATGTTTCCGAGCTTGGTTCCTTAACAGTGCGTAAATCAAAAAAATGTTTGAGGGCTAGAAGACCTTCGCCATTTGGGATGACGGTGTAAAGAGATGTAATATCCATAGTGAAAATAAGTTTGTCTTCGCCCAGGAAATTGAAATTGCGAAAAATTTGAAGTGCGTGTTGACTGTCTTTAACGTATGACGGTAAAGATCTGACAATAGGTGCCATAATTTTGTCTAAATAGCTGGAAATGAGTTCGGTAGGGCAACTACAGGCACAGACGATAGGTCGACCTGGGTTGTTAGGTTTGTAAATTTTAGGTAAAAAGTAAATACACGAGGTTCTGGAAGTGGTAATGATGAGATTGGTAACAGTAGCCGGCAATTGTTTGACTATAAGGTCGTTAATAGTGCTCTTGACAATTTGTTGGTTAGTGGAGGTGAGATCTTTGTCGACTTTAGCATAAAACGAGGTGTCAGAAAGTTGCCGCAAAGCTTGTTTTTGGTAGAGGTCGGCCCGCCAAACAACTAAAGCGCCGCCTTTGTCGGTCGCTTTGATAATTATGTCTTTGCGCTAAGGTTTTTAGCGCCATCCTCTCTTCCGAAGAAAGGTTGGAAAATTTGGTGTTACAATTGAATGTACCCTAATACCAGCATACAAGTGTACACGTGTGTTCTGGCGCTCAAGAATGTACCCTAAAATCATGACTTATGTGCATACCAGCATGCAAGTGTAGACGTGTGTTCTGGCGCTCAAGAATGTACCCTAAAATCATGACTTATGTGCATACCAGCATGCAAGTGTAGACGTGTGTTCTGGTGCTCAAGAATGTACCCTAAAATCATGACTTATGTGCATACCAGCATGCAAGTGTACACATGTGTTCTGGCGCTCAAGAATGTACCCTAAAATCAGACTTATGTACATACCAGCATGCAAGTGTAGACGTGTGTTCTGGCGCTCAAGAATGTACCCTAAAATCATGACTTATGTGCATACCAGCATACAAGTGTACACGTGTGTTCTGGCGCTCAAGAATGCACCCTAAAATCATGACTTATGTACATACCAGCATGCAAGTGTAGACGTGTGTTCTGGTGCTCAAGAATGTACCCTAAAATCATGACTTATGTGCATACCAGCATGCAAGTGTACACATGTGTTCTGGCGCTCAAGAATGTACCCTAAAATCAGACTTATGTACATACCAGCATGCAAGTGCACACGTGTTCTGGCACTCAAGAATGTACCCTAAAATCATGACTTATGTGCACACCAGCATGCAAGTGTACACGTGTGTTCTGGCGCTCAAGAATGTACCCTAAAATCAGACTTATGTACATACCAGCATGCAAGTGTAGACGTGTGTTCTGGCGCTCAAGAATGTACCCTAAAATCATGACTTATGTGCATACCAGCATACAAAGTGTACACATGTGTTCTGGTGCTCAAGAATGTACCCTAAAATCATGACTTATGTGCATACCAGCATACAAAGTGTACACGTGTGTTCTGGTGCTCAAGAATGTACCCTAAAATCATGACTTATGTGCATACCAGCATGCAAGTGTACACATGTGTTCTGGCGCTCAAGAATGTACCCTAAAATCAGACTTATGTACATACCAGCATCCAAGTGCACACGTGTTCTGGCACTCAAGAATGTACCCTAAAATCATGACTTATGTGCACACCAGCATGCAAGTGTACACGTGTGTTCTGGCGCTCAAGAATGTACCCTAAAATCAGACTTATGTACATACCAGCATGCAAGTGTACACGTGTGTTCTGGTGCTCAAGAATGTACCCTAAAATCATGACTTATGTGCATACCAGCATACAAAGTGTAAACGTGTGTTCTGGTGCTCAAGAATGTACCCTAAAATCAGACTTATGTGCATGCAAGAGCTCGAGACAATAACTGCACAGGGCAAGACAGTGTCCAAGTGACAGCAAACTCACATTTGATATCAATTTGTGAGTATTTAGAATATCAAATTTTTGGTGCTTATGGGACAAATTAAAGATAAAAAGGAGATGAAAATGAGTTTGTTTGTTAGTGCTGAGTTTGTCCACAAGTAAATGCTCTTGCCTCTGCTGTGTGTTGGAGAGAAATATTACATGCTGGTATAAAGCTTTAATCATCAATATAGTCATTTTGATTAAAATCGTTTGGACCCAAAACCACTCAATTTTTTTTTCGAAGAACCACACCTAAAATACTGACAACATCCATTTTGAATGAGATTGTTTATTTTCGCAGAAGACTGAACTTTGTATTAATTTATCTGGTTTTCGAGAATTTCCAAATGGAATAAAGCTTACTGGTAGTTGTTAAAATTCTATTTCTTCATTCTGGTTTTGAGTTACTTTACATAGCTTGAAGTTTGCGATTCTGTAACTTTCTAATCATTTGTTGAATTTCAGGTTTGCTTGCACTTTTACTTCATGAAAGTAAGTCTTCGCTTGATTATTTTGGCGTCGTTTTGTTATGGAAAAAAACAAATAGACACGGGCTTGTTGCAGTACATCCTGTAATCGACCAAAATAAGTACAATCATATTAATTAATATTTTAAAGGATATGAAATTGATCTTGTGTTGGCATTTCCTCCTCTGGGTCGAGAAGATTCAGTGTGCTGCAGATTGCTTCAACATTACTGGTGAAATGCTTGTACTAAATAACATGAACAAAACTGTTCTGACTTTTAATAATTTTACATGAGCATTATTTTGAAGGAGGAGGCAGATATGCACAAATGACATATACTAATAAATAATTGCTAGCTATATTTACTAGCATTTAAAGCAAATCCTCCCAAACCAATCATGACTTCATGCGCCTTTATTCTCAAGCTTCATTCTGCATTTAATTAAAGATTTTATTGGTTTGCCGAATGGTCTATTTTGTTGGTGATTGGCTAGATCAGTTTGGTTTTGGCTTCACACCAGTTAGTAAAAAACTGCTTTATAGGGTTTTTGGGTACAATGGGTCACTAAATGTACATTACCAAGGATTATTCAATACACGCAGCCAAATTGAAATCCGGCTTCGTAAAAACGGGTGCTCTGCAGGCCGCTTTTTCATTATTGGCCCTGAAGCTGATCAGTTCATGCTACATCATCCAATGAATTTAAACCAATCAGGTTACGTTTAGCTCTTTTGATGTGGAAAAACCATTTAGGTGCATACAAGCAAACAGCAAGCTTGGAAGTTCAGGTTTCATGCTAAGGGGCCAACCATTTAAGTTTTGAGGGGAGGGAGGGGGTGGGTGATTTTGAGAAAAATTCCCTGCAAGCGCTTGTCAGAAGAAAAAAAATTGCGTTAAGCACAAATGAAGGAAAAAATTCTTGCTCAGCCCTAAGAAAGAAAAAAAGAAAAATTATCCTGCAGAGAATTGGGAAGGGAAAAAATATCCTGCCCACAAGGTTTCTACAAAAAAATTTCTTGCTGACCAGAATCACACCCCCAAACCCCCCCCCCCCCCCACCACTCAAAAGTTGTATGGTTGGCCCCTAAACGAATAATTTTCAGATACAAAACAGTCCATTTGTTATAATGGGAAAAGACACACTCATTTGGGTGGAAATGATGCTACTCTGGCCAAAAATAAACTATATGCCCTCCAGAAGCCATGTGATTGTCTATTTCAAACACATTACCCATGATGCCTTGTCATTTTCCAGGACCATGATTGCAAACTGATGAAGAGGATTAATTTTAGACTTGCTTTTAAAAAAAATATTCATTGACCTTTGGACCAGATGAAATATCGTACTGCAAAGAAAATAGTAAACAATATAAAGTCAACGGTGTATTATGGCTTTTGCCGTTATGTTTCGCTCAAAAGTTGAAAAATTATCTTATGGTAGTTATCTAAGGCCCAGGGATTCATATTTTTGTAACAAACTTGCCAGGTTTAATTTTACTTGCCTATTGAAAAGCAGATGGTAAAAAAACAACATGTATTTTAGGAAGTTAATGTTAATTTACTATTGTGTGATTATTTTTTGAGGTTATTTATGAACCAGTATCATATAGATTTACAGTGACTGTAAACAGGATTGCAACTGGGTTCAAGACAAAAGGAATAGCCACCTTCTGTAAACATATTTGTATGGTTGATAGCTTCCTCTAGTCATTTGGCGTCAACTTGAAAACCTCCAGTGGCAGATTTGTCGATGAGAAGTGTGTGCAGGAAATTATGGTAATTGTATTCAACTTTCAGCTCACCAAGTCTCTTTAGAAGATGTGACGAATACAACTATCATGATTCCCTGCACACACTGGTACTGTTATGTTCTTTTATTGCCTTGGTTGCCCCTGGGAAATTTTTAGTTTTCTTGGATGACCAGGTAACTGTAAATAAATTGGATCCCTACAAACCTTAAAATGTACATGCCAAGACATAGGAATAAACGGCAGCGAGTAAAGTTACACTGTACCTCTCTGGAACACTTTTACACTGAAAAGACGTGGCATTCATTTCAGGGAACAAATCCAGACATAGAATCTGAAATAGAAACAAAAATTGTTATTAAGAATATGTAGCCAAACAATGTCCGATGGGTACAGGGGAAAATATTTTACTTATACTTGTGTTCCCTGCCAGGACATACCTATTGCAGCCATTTCAAATTGCCTGCTGTTTTTTATGTAAATGCATAACAATTTGACTCCAGATTACAGGGCATAAACTGGGCAAGATACACAAGCCTGACACGGTTCTGATTTGCCAGTTATTGCCGCTGATATCCTGTCTCATTTACAAATAATTTTCTTTTGTGTGAGTCCACTATTATTCACATGTAATATAGGCAGGGCACGAAATTAACTTGTTTTTCAAGGAGCCATCTGACTCCTAAATTTTCCAAAGTGGTTGCCAAGACCAAAAAGTTAGGAGCCATTTTTTCATGTGGAAGGTGTCGTCACAGTTGGAAAAGTATGGAATGTTGCGAGCCTGCAATATACGTTGTTAGCAAAAGGGACACTTCAATTCACAATATACAACGTAACGTTTGGAAAGTACAAGATGGCGGATGTTGACATGTTCGCTTCATTGCATGTGATGATTTTGCTTGACAGACCTCATCGTTCCCGCCAATTCGTCTACCTTAAAGCTTTATTTAGTTGAAAATTACATCAAGGTAAGATATACAAAGCCCAAAGAGTTCTGGTCGCCAACTTGGCAACTAATTATTGAATCTTGGTCGGCAGCACGGTAATTTTAGCTGCATTGGGGACTGTATTAGGCGCAATTTCGTGCCCTGATAGGACAATGAAGTCACAGTCTCTTTTGATGTGCAGTCTTCTCAAAAGAGCGTGAACACTGTCTTTCCGAGTCTCCACAGAATTTTTGTTACTAGATTTTGTCTTAAAATCCAATATTAGTATCGGTCACTTTATTAGCAAGCAACTAATTAGTGTCTTATAGGACGAGTTCCAATAAGAACGAAACAGCTATGAACTCAAAAGTAATGTCTTTAATATTCACATTTTTCTCATGGAAGGAATGTCTTTGATATGGGAGCATCTATGTAAAAACTAGTCGATAGAATTTTTTTAAAATCTCTAGATCAAAAGTATAACATGTTATGTGCTTTCCCTGAAAATTTCAAAGGCATTGATCTATTTTAAGAGCGCAAAATAATTAATAATGAGCCACCTAAAATTACGATTGAAAAATCACATGAACATCTATTGAACAGACATTTTATACTTACTAATGTTATTTATCTGTTAGTTATCCGATTTCTATATGTATTTATTATCCGGTTTTTATAATAGTGTTTTCCATTGATTTTTATATCTCCCTTTTTTAGGAGATCCTTGATATAGGGTTAACCTCTGGGTTTCCTTTTTCTAAATAACTTCATGTACATAAAGTATTGTAAACAGCCAACTAAACTGCAAAATTTGCAAATAGAACACTAATTTGAAACATTCCTATCATGTGCCCTGCACATTTATAACTTAAATCAATATAATGAAGATGGCCTCTGTATTGGTAAAAAGATCCATTTTTTTGATTACCCCTTGTGTGTTGAAAGTGACTAACTTTGGTTTTGATGTTTCTCAATCAATCAGAACTACACCTAAAATCAATTTGATTTCCCACCCATCACCATGCAGGCTATGTGTATTTGCTTTTGAGTTTTGTCCACTGGATTATCTGCATTATATTTGATTGACCAGAGCGATTAGGCATAATGAAGAACAATGCAATTCAATGTCTGCTTACAGTATGTTCTGGACAGTTCACTTGAGGAACTTTATTTCGCAAGCTGTCATTTACAGATGAATCATCTGAACTTGATAATGGACTGTCTCCGTTTTCAGTTGCCAACTGCATAGCAAAGCCATTTCTTTCTGCCAGCTCCTCTTCATCATCATCTTCTTTGGTTTCAATTTGATCTTCAGTAGCCTCTACATTACATGCTTCATTTGGATTATATTCCATCTGAAAAGAATGGATAGACTGGTCTGTACATACATAAACATATTTTATTTGTTCTCACAGGTTAAAAAGGGTTAATCACACCAGCACATTTTTAAACTAACACTTCACTTGTAATTACGTTATATACTGAAAAGTACTGTAGTCCAGGATCGCTTTGCTCAAACTACCCGACAGAAGAGGTTTAACACCAGTTTCCAATAGAAGAATAACTGCTCGGGACTATGTACTCCCGAATTGTGGTACCAGTAACGAGATAAATAGCCCTGGTATTTCCCAAATTTGGTGTCCAACATGAAAATGAGGCTGAATCCTTTTAAAATTTATGTTTTGCATCAAATTATCCCAAAATACAACAAATAAGTCGATAGTTAAACTTTGAGTGCATATATGGCCTAAGATTGCGTCACGTGACATGTCATATGACCATTTTTCAACAAAAATCAGTCTTTGTCAATTTTAGCAACTTTCAATTGCAGCTGGAACCTTGCTAATGGATTTTTTAATTTGTTACCTCTGGAAAACAACACATAGGTAATTATTCTTTTGATTTATGCCAAAAAATTCTGTTTGTGTGAGGAAATAAACATCCTCTAGGGACAGGACGGCGGAGCAGCTCAAGGGGGCAGGACAGCATCCCCTGGGGGCAAGACAGCAACGTGGAAAGGGGGCAGGAAAGCATCCGGTGGGGCAAGGGGGGCCAGACGTACTGAAGAAGTGGGCAGGACAGCATCCAGTCGGGTAAGACAGCAATGACGAAAGATAAAAGGGGAAGGACGGCGGAACAGCTCAAGGGGGCAGGACAGCATCCTCCTGGGGGCAAGACAGCAACGAGGAAAGGGGGCAGGACAGCCTATCGGGCAGGACAGCATCCAGTCAGGCAAGGGGGGCAAGACGGCACTGAGGAAGGGGGCAGGACAGCATCCGGTTGGGGGTCGGGGGCAAGACAGCAATGACGAGGAAAGGGGGCAGGACAGCCTAAGGGGCAGGACAACATCCGATCGGGCAAGGGGGCAAGATGGCACTGAGGAAGGGGGCAGGACAGCAATGACGAGGAAAGGGGGTGGGACAGCCTAATGGACAGGACAGCATCCGGTCGGGCAAGGGGGCAATACAGCACTGAGGAAGGGGGCAGGATAGTATCCAGTCGGGGGGCAAGACAGCAATGGCAAGGAAAGGGGGCAGGACAGCCTAAGGGGCAGGACAGCATCCGGTAGGGCAAGGGGCAATACGGCAATGAGGAAGGGGGCAGGTTAGCATCCGGTCCGGGGCAAGACAGCAATGACGAAAGAAAACCAAAAGGGGACAGGATGGCGGAGCAGCTCAATGGGGAAGGACAGCATCCTCCTGGGGGCAAGACAGCAATGAGGAAAGGGGGCACGACAGCATTTGGTCGGGCAAGGGGGTGCAAGAGGATACTGAGGAAGGGGGCAGGACAGCATCTGGTTGGGCAAGAAAGCAATGCCGAACGAAAAGCAACGAGGAAAGGGGGAAGGACAGCCTAAGGGGCAGATCCGGTTTCTCAAAAGCCCCGGAAACTTTTCGGGCCAATAAAGCCATTTCTAGTTATCTGTATCTAAAAAACAGCGAAGTCTATAGGGCTGAAACTTTGTATGAAGGGAACCACTGTTCATTTCAAAAACACGTGAATAAAACAGCTCTGTATAATCATAAGTTTTCAGATTTTGCTATGGCTTTCCGGGTGCGAACACTTTACGGGACCTTCGAGAAACGGGCCCCAAGACAGCATCCGGTCCGGGACAAGACAGCAATGACGAAAGATAAAAGGGGACAGGATGGCGGAGCAACTCAAGGGGGCAGGACAGCATCCTCCTGGGGGCAAGACAGCAACGAGAAAAGGGGGCAGGACAGACGCATACTGTTGTCAGGCAGTAAAATGTTTGAGAAAAAGTTTCATTCAAGAGCTCTCCTTTCGCGATATTTCAATTCCAGATAAGTAAACAAATCCATAATATTCTTGTTTTCAATAATTTCAAAAGTGAAACCTTCACATTTCATTTGCCGTTATTTGGAGAAAATTGTGTGACATATTTGAAAGAATTCATATTTGATTCATCCGCTTGATTCACATTTGTTGTATTGTGTTCCAACTTTCTATGGCGCCGTGTGCAAGAAACGCGCGAATTGTGTGGAATTTTTTCTGATAAATTTTGGACTGCAACATTACGAGCTCGCTAAACAATGTACAGGACCACAGTGTCTTGCATTACTTATAGGAAATTATGTGCAGAGGACGTCGGTTACAAATAAATAGAGAATACTTACTTCGTTGGAGGAACGAGAAACAAGGAAGAATCAGCGACGCATTTTTTACCATAACTGCAGAACTTCTCGCACGCTCATTGGCTAATACTCGCGGTCTATGAGAATGGGATTGAGAGTGATGGGTACATGAAGTATATGCCAGAGCGAAAGCCTGGAAATTCAGGATTTCTGCATGGGTGGCAGAGCGAATGGAACAGACATTTTCCGAAATTTCATTCCGAAATTTTGGGTGTACCTCGCGAGGTTGGCCTAAAATTCCAGAAAATCGGGATAACCGGAAAATTCCGTTCCATTCGACTATTCCTGCTAGGGCCCAGTTTCTCCGAGCCGGAATTGTTGTCAAGAATCAAGATGGCTCGATGGCTTCTCGATATCAGTGCGCGGCTTGCTTATTTTCCTCGGAAAGCTTTCAGGTCTTACTTCAGCATCATTGCTTATTAAAGTAATACAGCAGCAATAGCCACAGTTATGAGTTGTAAGTAGCACAGAAAGCGGCTAGCTATAGTGAAAAAATAATATCGTCGTCCTCGCTTAAAACGTCGTTTTTAGTGCAGAGTGCACTATTGGGATGATGTGTTGTGGGCTGTCCTCTTCTAACCCACTATTAAAGGCACTATGGAACTATGGCACTATAGGTCTAAAGCGCTAATGTGTAAACTTTAAAGTGCCCATAATGTCAAAAAATTTTTTTCGCTCATCTAATTCTACATTTCACCAAATGAACTTCTGCAAAAAAATTTTCGATTTGGATAAAACGCAATTTTTTTTACGAATTTTTACAAAGTTCAAAATTCTATTTTCTTGCGGTCGACCCCTGCCACTGATCACAAGAGTAACGTGCTCAAAATGACCACGTGACTGATATCTGTGACGTAGGTTCAGGAACCTTCCTTGACCTTTAGTGAAAAAATAGACAGGTCGTGTGCGGGTCGTTTACGATATTGGTAAGCTTTATTACGTGTCCTAAATGGAGACAACTATGAAGCAAAATTCTCACATGTTCCTGAACCTACGTCACGACTCACTTCAAACCGAGGAAAAGTGGTGCGAATGGTGGACTACTGTTTACCCAGTTCAGGAAAGAAATACTTCGTCTACAATTACTATTGGTCATATTAATGAATGCCACTATGTATCAACCACAGCTTACAATCAAATGCCTCCATTTCAATGTGCAATAAATTAACGAATGATACTCAGTCATCAAGAAATATGCATTTTATTACCTACTTTACCAGGGAATTAAGATTGATTCGAAATTGAATATTTCATGTAAACAACAATTAGTTTTAAAAAAGTTTGTTAATGTTATAAGGAGAATACATACTTCAAAGAAAATTCTAATATTATAAGTTGATTGACACAATAACTATTAAAATTACTTACATCAAAGAAAGTCTTTAAACTTTTTGCTGGAAAAACCTCTACGTTTGCAAAATTGCTTTAAAAATTATTAGCGAAAATGTAAATATGCAGAAGTTTTCTTAACTTTTGCCTCATCGTGTACAATGCCTGGTCACATTCGCGAATTTAACAGGCTAAAGCAGCATTAGAGCCACGATTTGGAATTTAACATATGGCAGAATAATAACTCTGAAGCGACTTTGAGAGTTTTTTGTCTCTGGTTGTGAATTACGTCAGTATTAGCCTCCACAGAACAGGGGGGAGGGCTGTGAGAGATTAACTATATTTACGCAATCCCGTGTCCCACTGGGCTCCGGTAAGTTCCACGTGGTGGTTCTAGTTTAATATTTTCGAGAATCAAAAGTATCATGTTACATACATTTGCGAGAGAAAAACAAAAGTATCAAGTTACAAACGTTTGCAAGAAACGAACAAAAGTATCAAGTTGCAAACGTTGACAGTCACATTTGCTGCTATCCTCGTCCCCAGGTCCAAAAAAATCTGATTTGCCCCAAATTTTATTTTCGGGGGGACTGCATTCCCCCTGCCCCCCCCCCCCCCTCGAAAAACGACTTCCACTACGTTTCTGAAAGTGCGATCAACAATAAGAAAATAAATGCCGTAAGGCCTTTGACACAATATACCATGACATTTTGCACGATATTAAACATGTAGAGTCTCGCCCTCCAGTGCAGCCTGGTTCACCAGCTATTTATCAGGTAGACGACAAGTAGTGCTCATTAATTCAGAATTATCCGATCCTCTGCCCTTTGAATCTGGAGTGCCACAAGGATTGAGGAAGCATTCTCGGTCCAATTTAGCGAACAGGATGGCAACGTCAGTTGAGGACAGCACATGCATCAAATAGCCAATTAAAAGTCGAAGCAGTCGTGTGCAGACCATTCTGTGCATGCTCCCTCAACTGATGTTGCCATCCTCTTGCTAAATCAGGCTGAGCTTGATTTAGTAATAGGAGGGGCACGTGAAGAAAGGATGCGCGAGGTGGTCACCCAACTTCTTCGCTCTTCCGCTCGTGGTCTAGTCTACTGGAAAGAGTAGTAGTGGGAGGGGGGCAGCGATGTCACGATTTCTCGAGGCTTTCTCAAAGTGGTCATCGTCAGCAAGGGAGGCCATGATACATCGATGGCATAAATTTAGTCCAGCAATTGGAAGCAATATTATAAGAGATAAACATAAAGCAATCTCTCTTTAGTATAAATCTTTAAACCTTAAATATTCAGGGATTTCCTTAAAAATTGCCGCAGTGTTGAACTGCCTGGTCCCCAGGCACAGAACCAGGTACCGGGGACGAGGTAGGGAGGGGGGCTTATTAATGGGTGGGAGGGGTGGGGTTGAAAACGTTTCTCCACCTCTTTGCAGGGGAAATGAAAGTTTTCAAACAAGAGAATTGAGGGTGGGGGTCAAAGAAGTTTTGGTTGACAACCACCAAATACAATGTAAACCAAACAGAGAAATGTCTCTGGAAATGTCCTATCAATGTGTTTCTAGCATTTGCCAAGGTTAAAATAAATGGCAAAAAAGGTTTTGTGATCCAAAAGTGTTGATATCATTTTCAAACATACATTTAATTCAATATATATTCACCGTAGTTACTAAAAGAAGAAATGACCTAAAATGATCTAACATGAGATCTAAAATAACCTAAAATGATCTAAAATGACCTCAAATCATTTTAGGTCATTTTTGATCCCAGTTTAGGTTATTAATTGTAGATCTCATTTTCAGTCATTCCTTCTTTTAGTAACTAAAATATATTTACTTCAGGTTTTCACAATACAAAATTCTGGATTCTACAGGCCGGATGAGCATGGAAGGGGTGGTGGTATGGCCAGGAACAATCATCAACACAGTTGATGATGAGGATCTCAGTGACACTAGCACATTCTGGATGAACATCAATTGCAAACAGCCATTATGCAAATGATTTTCTGTTTTACTGGTGAAGAGCATGTTTTTACGGCTTACTGTAAATACAGTAAGCCGTTTTTACAACCCCTGGCCATCATGTAGTTATAATCACGAAGATAAATGAAGTGCCCAAAACAACATCATATAGAGGATTTCTATTTCTTAGGTGAAACAGAATCATTTGCATGTGATCGTGTCCTTCTGATGCTCAGCACATTTTTAAACTAAGTATTCATTGCATGCACCTCATATTTGTTGGGGACTTGATAACTTTTTACGCTTGAACAACGGTCGATTCAATTCCAAAAATATTGACTTCCAGTTGAACTGTCTTCTTGCTCTTGAAAGCTTGATCAACCTCGTAGCTCAAGGAGTCTTTGTTTCTTACTGAACCTTACTCAAGCTTTACAAAAATTATTCAAATAGTGGCTCATCCTTGGTGTAAAAACGTGTGAAACTCACCAGTGACGTAAAATAGAGTGAACAAGACAACAATGAACTCAAAACAATATAGAACAGAAAAACAATAACTCAAAATCAAAGAAAAACGTCACAGGTTTTTACGAGGTAAACCCCAGATAGCAACTCCCGACTTATTTCTGTTCTCTCAATCTAGCCTGTGAACAGGCTCCAGCTAATTGGAGGTGGGTCAGGGATGGTTGGGCGTTTTTTAATCTTTCGACCTCAAAAATAAAAAAATAAAAGTAAAAATAAAATAAAAAATAAAAATAAAAAATAATAAAAAAATATAAAAAAAAATAATTCAAATAAAAAAAATCTTTCAACCCACTTCTCTTCGCCCATTCCTGACCAGAGAGCCATGCTGTTCACGGACAACCCAATCTCCCAAAGAATGTATAGAGTATTTTCACACACATCACAAGCGGCCATATTGGATTGCTGAAACAAAAGACATTTTCATAACAATAGAGCTCAATTCCCGGAGGATTGTTTTGGGAGACAAATATGGCCGCCGTTTCTTTTTTTGGGACACCAATATAGATGCCGTGACATCGTGTAAAAACACTCTAGAGTCTACAATGGGAAATTAGGGCAGTTAATGTAGTGTCTACATTAACGAGTAAGCACAAGCAAAATGGACTGGTATCAAATCGTTCAAAATGGTGGATTCCCAACATGTGAGCGGCTAAATACAGGTCGGAATGACTCCGGACACTTAGATATTTTTAGGTCACCTCCATCATGAGCATGTTGGATACACACAACACTAACCCGGGGATGCCTACAGTACAGTCAACACCGCTAATTTTAAGAATGTATGGTATTACCCGTGTGCGTACATGTGTGGCTAACGAGTTAAATTGTAATATTTAACAAGAAACATTAAAATTACGGGGATTTTTCGGTTAAAAAAGCGTCGCTTTGGTTAAAACCTTGCCAAAGTGGCACACGATCGAAAAGAACAAATAATATGAGGCTTGCGTAAGACTCACACTTTGTTGTGTTATATGACATCCCATATGTGATATTCAATGTGAACCACAACGTCAGTGACGTTCGATATACAACATGCGATGCTAGGACGTGAATCATAAGGTCAAGTTGTTTGTTAAAGTCTTGTGCAGGTAGCACAGTATGTCCAATCCACCTCTCTTGTTATTATAATAAATGAGAGTGAAGACAGGTGTTCGACTCTCGTAATACAAAGAGCTAATTAATAAATAATTCTGACCATAATGTGGCTCACAAAGCCACACAAAAATTGAAAAGTGACCAAAAGGAATCGTTTAGACAAACAAAGTACATTATCGAATTGTAAGAACTCACAAAGCAGTGATCAGCTCGATATAGGGAAAGGCTAAATTGTGTGGATGGGGCCGACTGATCTCCGATAGCACAAGAATTATTGATGACATCATGTCTTATACCAAAGTTAACAACTTATGTGGACTGCTTGTCACAATTGATTTTTAGGTGTTTGATTCACTTGACTGGGCTTTTTTAAATAAGACCCTATTGGCTTTTAATTTCGGCAAATCTTTTATTAAGTGGGTGAACACATTTTATTGCAACATTAAAAGCTGTGATACAAACAACGGATTCTGTTCTCTACATTTTGACGTCAAGCGAAGAGTTAGGCAAGCCGACCCTCTGTCTCTGTATCTCTTCATTATTGCTCTCGAGATACTTGCTATAAACATTAGAGGCAGTAAATATACAGCTTGCCTTTCCAGGTTGCGTTTGATGTGCACACGGGAATTTCAATTCAAAGTGGTCAACAGAATCTTATTTACAAATTCTAAATTATGTAAGTTTGGCTTGGTGGAATCCCCTTTATGCACCTTTTGTGGAAAGGAGGAAGAAACCCCTGAGCATTTGTTTGCATTATGTTCTTATTCTAGTGCTTTTTGGAATGAAATTTCCAACTGGTTGCAACAGTGTGATACCGGAATTAATGTTGATTTGTCAAAAGAAGTTAATGTTATATTTCATAGTTCTTTTGGCAAAACAAACTATTGTTCTGTGTAGGAAGAGATCTATCAATCCCAGTTTGAATGTCTTCCACGTTCTACTAAGAAAAATTATTAAAAATAGAATTTACTGCTATGCAGAAAACTAAATTGCAACTCCATTTAGTTAAATGGGAAATTTTTTAGACAAACTATTTTAAAGAAAAAGTATGCAATGTCTGCCATTTTTTTAATTTATATATTATTTAATTATCATTATAATTACTTAGTGTACTTAACTGTAGTGCAAATGTAACTGTAACTCACAGTAACTGTATTAAATTAAAAAGAAAAAATATTAAAAAAAAAAAAATAAAAAAAAAAAATAACTATTAAATGTAAAGATTTTGAAACATTTCTTGGAGATCGCCAAGACTTGAACGGGCCTGCAATTGAGAACAAAGATGGTCAAACTTCAAAGAAACTTAAAACTAAATAATGTATCAAAAACCAATACCTTTGTTGTACCCTGCCGAAATTTACTCAATGTCAATTTTGTGGTATCTGAAAAGCCCCTATTTTGCCTATGTATTGGCTAACAAACCTCCACCAAATGCCCACTGAGGGTCTGCTTGTATGGAGGAGAGTTGTCCCTGGTAGGATACTGAGCTACTTCAGGTGAGAGAACTTTTAATGCATTTCTTTATAAATAGCAGCGAACTGTTTACATGAGAAAATGCAAAGTTGGTCCGGGAACAGGGCGACCCTGGGTGGAGCCAACTTTTTTTCATATAAACAGTTTTGTCTACGCGAGACAATGCACGCCATGCTAACCGCCACTTAATTTAGGCTTTCATGAACAAATTTCTATTAAAGACAATATTTAACTCAGCAAAGACGACAGTTATAATGCAATGAACAAAAGAAACTCTTGTCTACAGAAGAAGAAATGAAGATTTGAATAACTCGGAGACGAAGGATAGTGCAGAATGCAATGGGACTGCCAATTGATAATAGGGTATTAACATGACTTTTTGAGGGATTATTGTTTATTGGCGCCCGCGTAGTGTCATTATCAAAATCGACGGCCAAAAATGGCCAGAATAGCCTTTAACATTGGGGAGGTCTGTGACCCAGCAAGTTGCCATGGTAACATAATTGTTAATCACATATTGCACAACTCACCTAGTAGAGTCATGATGCAAAGAATCGAACATTTCTGATACAAACTGGGTGAGATATTTTTACTTCATTTACTCGATTAAAATTTGGTTGTAACATGATACTTTGTTTCTTTCTGCAAACACCACGACATAAATGGTAGCTGCTTTTCTTCCAATAATAAAACGAATTACAGCAAAAATGTTAAACTTTACAGTTTCTCTTCTTTTGTGATTTATTTACCACACATGAAAGTCTTTTCTCGAAAAATAATAAACGGGCCGGATCAAATAAACATCCCCTTCAAAATGCAGTATAGCTGGTATATTGGTTTTCTGGTTGCTACAAAAATCCTGTTGCATTTTAATTATCAAGAGGCCGTGAAATATTGACCAGAGCTGAAATATCTGCAATGAAAGCTGTTTCTCTGGAATTACTGTACTGTTTTGATCAACAAAGTCTCTTTGGAAAGGCTTGTTGTAAAACATGCAATGCAACATAACACAATGTACACAATATACACAATATTTCCAAAGTCAGTTTGTAAAAGACGCAATATTATGCAACATCACCTGAAATCAATTTGTAAAACACGCAATATCACCAGAAGTCAATTTGTAAAACAGGCATTATACGCAATATCCACCAGAAGTCAATTTGTAAAACATGCAATATACGCAATGTAACCAGAAACCGTTTTGCAAATATTATGTGTTTTACAAACTGACTTCCGGTGATATTGACCATTTTCGCATTGCCCATAATACACCTTGTTTACCCCCCAAAATTTTGCATAAGGATTGCCTTCAGTTTCTCTTGGGATGACTGTAATAAATCAACATTGAAATGGCATCAACAGAAACTCAGAAAAATCCGAGTCCCAGATGGGATTTGAACCCACGACCCTCCGTGATCTAGTCGGATGCTCTAACCACTGAGCTACTGGAGACTCTATGGTGAGCAAGGGTCCAATGTGGGTCTTGACTGGAACTGCATCGCGCGGTTACTCAAATGATGAAAGGCACACATAGCCATATAGCTCTTAACTGCATCTCGCTGTCACATTTAAGCATATCAAAGATGCGACCAACCAACCTCCAAGAGAGCAATGAAAGAAATAAACCAACATTGAAATGGCATCAACAGAAACTCGGAAAAATCCGAGTACCAGATGGGATTTGAACCTACGACCCTCCGTGAAAATGAAAACAAGTACAATCTCAACGTTGTCCTGATAAGTACACCGCAGGACGTGTGTGGGATCTGAACGATGCTGCGCCCAACTTACGCGTTCTGTGTTACAAACGAGTGTGTCAAACTGAGCATAATGCATGGATGTGAGTTTTTTTTAGGGAATTATTTACAAAAAACTGCTTTGGTCATAAAGTGTTGTGAAAAGGGGGACACCCCAGCTGATCACCTGTGGACCTTGTAAGTATTATTGAGGGAAAGACGAGTAATCCATTAAATGATTGAATCATTCTTATTGGTGCTTCACAGGTGCAGACTCTGAGGGTCCTGTTGCTCTGGATGATGTGTTAACAGGTGGAACAGTTGTCACTTCTGGGCAAGATGCCGATTTAGTCTCGGGTTCTGATTTAATGTCCGTGAGGTCCATTTTTCAAGGTTTAGCTTTTGTCGCCTTTACTATGTGTTACTCTTGATAATGGTGTCTACTGTAGGCCAAAATAGCTTGGTATTTATCAGGATCCACCATGATTTTCTGATACAGCTTTTTGACAGAGATTCTTTTTTTCTCTTCACAACTTAATCGAGGTTGGTGACACATCAGAACGAGGTTTTGTTGTGATGTCACTGCACCAGAACAAGGTTTTAGTATTTATCTGGGCTGATATCAAACTTGAATAGTTGTTAATAATATTACAGAATTACTGTTAAATATACATGAATGCATTTACCATTGTTTCCTGAAGATGTTGCTGTTGCTGTTCATTGTTATCAGCTACAAATGATACAGGGTACACAAGAGTCAGTGCCTGCTTCCTCTCAAATTGAACATGAAAAAGAAAATTCAATTCACTGTCCTTTTTTCTGTCCACCTAATTCAGTTACTGGCACATGAGTTTCATTCCTGTGGGTTTTACTTGGCCTATTTGGCTAAAGGTTACCCTGGGTACCAGAGGTTTTCTCATGGCACTGAGGAACTTCGCTTTGGCAGCCGAAAACAAAGACAAAGACCGAAACCGAAAACTGTGCATGAAAAGCCTCGGGCACCCAGGCTAGCCAAAGGAAGACATGCAAGAACAAACAGTTTTAATACAATTATTGTTCTTACAATATTCTCTTCATATTCATTTAACCTTTTTTTAAGTATATTTGTTTTCATACCATGCTCTTCAAGTCCTTCATTTCCTCTGTTTTCCTATTAAAACAATGCCCAATTTAGTTGATTTAATTGTAGTTTGACACAAATCTATTTTTTAAGCTTTGGTATTAGTTATCAATAGACCTCTCAATAGCAATGTACATCTTATTTACCTAGCTAGACTGGTGAAAATTTCCCACTATCTTGCTGCACCCAAGCGCAAGCACTGAATGGTGAATGGGCTAAACTAACTACCACCTTTAGATAAATTTGTCTTTTTGAAACAAGGTAATAAAGTTTGTTGTCGTTGAACTCAGGAGTATGAGTAATTTGCACAATGTGTGATTGTCTTGGTGGGAGTAGTTAAGGAAAGAACTGTTTTTGGAACATCATCAAGATGACGTCCATTCAGGATGTCACTTTAGTAACAGATAGTATAAATTATCATGTCCACACAACATTGGCCTCTTCCCCTTTGTAATAAACTCACAGGAAAGGAACTGGGGGAAGTATGGTTGATTCAGAAAATAAATTCATAATTCTTCCAGTAAGACTTTTGATTGTGCAGCATTACCTCCTGGTTAACACATGCATATGCTAATTGCCACATCACTGAAATTAAAATACCTCAACTAATGGTATTAGGGACCTCCTTGCAGCTGAAAAAAATTAAAATTATTACATAAAGCTGGTTTTAAGACACACTCTGCACTTCGTTCTTGTAATAATAATAATAATAATTATAATAACAATAATAATAACAATAACAATAATAATATTAATTTAATTCAAAATTCACTCTAAAGATTACAAATATTAAATTAAATGAAAACCATAAAAAAATTATACATATTATTCTCAGTCAAAACACTTCGATAATCCGAATAAAAATTTTGAATCAACATTCACTCTCAAGATTACAATATTGAATTAAGTGAAAACTATGAAAATTCTCAAAAAGTTAAAACTATTTGCAATAACAATAACAAACTAACCCTTTATTCACAACTCAAAATTAATTAATTATTTACACTAAATTTAGTGACAATCAATTAAAAATTTAAAAGACTACAATATTAAAGGCGAGGTGACGAGAAAAGTCTAGCTTCATAATCATAATAAGCCTTATTTACAAGGATAAATACTGGTAAGAATAAGAATTAAAAATTCTACTAGTTTTTATAATATTATTCTAATAAGAAAGGTAAATACTGGTAAACAGTGAAAAGACAATTGATTTTGATTAAAAAAACAGGTTCGTTTCAACAAAACTAATTCACAAGCTCACACCATTGTGGCACGCGCTTGGGTAGCGTTTAAGCAGCTGCTGTGACAGAAAACCAAACAGCGACTACTTTGGGACATGCCAATCCAAATTGGCAAAGAGATAAAAGCAAACAGACCAAACACTGTGGTGAAAGACAAGAAGGAAAGAACTTGCCTGCTTGAAAACAAGATCTTGAGATTGAAATCAAGAAAATGTGGGGAATTAAAACAACAACTGTTGCAGTGATCATTGGAGTTTTTGGGCTTGTCAAGAAGGGAACAGAAAACTACATCGGCAAGATTCCATTCCTTGGAACTGCTCACATACTCAGGAGGATCCTATCCATCAAGTGATCCGGCAGACTTATGACTGCCATAGGCTCATGGATTGAACTCAGCACCATAAGTTAAAAGTGGCAAGACTTTAAGGACTTCAAAATAATAATAATATTAATAATAATAATAAAGTAAGTGAAACAAAAAATTCTGAGCATGATAAACCAATCAGTACAAATAATACTGATCTCAAAGGGGTTCTGTAAAAACTTAAAAAGTAAAAATTCTTATAAAAATCATAGAAAATTACATATAAAATCTGAAAATAAAAATGTTCGCTGCCTTTTTTGCCTAAAATAAAAAATTCTAACTTTCTAATTTCTAATAGTATGCTACTACAAAGTACAGAAGCTTTGATGACCAAACTCCAGTTTCAAATTCAAAAGTTCGTACTGTTTCCGTTCCAAGGTCAGTATAACAGGCCTGCATCAGTCAGATCTGATGATGGAAAATGCGCCAAAGACAGACAAGTGACTGGTAAACGCAACTGGCATGACATTGGCTGTGGCTGAAAACACCCATGTTTTTCATCTCCCAATTGTGGACCTACTGTGGGCATACCGTCTGGCTCTTAAGCTTCTACAAGGCAGGGGATCCTCTCTTTGCTCAATATCAGTGCAGAGCCACAGTCTTCAGTACCCCCTAATGACCCTCGGTGCCAGTCTTCCTACCTTGTCACACAAGATCCTGGGTACCACTATTCTTGTGCCATGAAACAAAAGCTCGCTGTATGTGCATAACTCATGCCATCCTTGACATGTGCATATGAAGGAAGTGTACACTGCACAAGACATTGGTCATCTTCCTCTACAGCTGAATTGATCGTCTGCAATGTTTGCAACTCCAGCACAACCCCTAAGCACATCTCCAACAATTTGCTGGTATTTCTCCGGTGCCATAGTTACATTAAACATCAGCCACTTATAACGGTAATGGCCTAGGTGCATGGCAAAAGTAGTGATGTGTCAACTTTCCTCGCTGAGTAGAATCTAATGGAAACCCCACTCAAGAACAATTTTGATGAACACGTTACTGCCGTTCAAATTGTTTAAAGCTCCTCCAGTTGGAATCAGGTGTCTTTCACGTTCATGTATGATTGCTTCGTTTGCTTGACACAGACACCACTCACACACACCCTCACATCACCATCAGTCTTAGGAACAACCACCAAAGGTGAAACCCATCCTGATGGCCCATCTGGTAGGTAAGTCTGCAGTCGGGCCTAGTGACCCATCAGGCCGGAGCTTATCCCGGTTTCTGTAGCATGAAGCGACAGAGAGTATTTCTACTCCCCCCTGGATGGGATGCTAGTCCATCGCAATGGCCCATCTGGTACTTCCTCTATAATGTAATGCTCCAAAAGTTCATCGAGTTTCTTGTCTACCCCCTCGCACAACCCAAACAGTATTCTGCATACCTGTCATCACAGATAGAAATCGTTGTCAAAAAATTCAACAAAATCCTTGTGAAGCTGTGTTTTAATCTAACTGTTACATGTCAGTTACACACAACTCACACATATATTACTTTGCTTATATAAAATATAAATATGGGAACAATAGCTCTAATACTAGTGGTAACCCCCACAGGTTAGAAAGGGAAAAGCATGTGCTGACAAATGCCCTTTCCCTTCCTCCCTGGACACATTTTAGTTTACCTGTTGTTCTCCAGTAAATTAGGGTCAATAAACTACTAGTGGTCTGTTAGTGAACTCTTGGGGTCCTACAAAGAAGTTTTTTCCATAACAAGTGTGTGCAACATGTACAAGAAAATCATGGCGTGTCTTGGAGAGTCATGGCACTTGTTTACAAAATTCCAAGGCCTTGTTTTTCATTTTGAAAACAGAAAACTCCCTCTCTGGGATGAAAAATGAAAAGTAAGAACACCAATCAATTTTAAGTGTTCCTAAAGAGGAAAATCATGGAGTAACGAATTAAGGAGTCATCTTTAGTTTGCTGGCCACAAAGACACATTGTCCTGGTGGTTTTTGAATGCGTTTGGCTCAGTAATCACAGTCTTGAAAACAGGCTCCTCAAAACAGTAATGTACAATACTTCAATCTTCACTTGAAATTTGTATGGAATTTCTAGATTGATCAGTAAAACCACTGAGTGAGCAATTGACTACAAAAGCCATCAGCTAAAATTAAAACTTTTCACTGTAGCGTGGAATGTGAATTAATTTAATTGCTGCATGCAGAATTGCATGGCTTTAAAATTTTTGCCATTTTGATGCTTTTGAATATAATTTTTGGATTCATCTTCAAGGAACTTCAATTTGAAACAAACCTTCTCTCACATTTGTTTTATTTTTCAATCTTTGGCTCAGAATTTTACGCTTTGATATCTGATACACACATCTTACTTCTTTGTGGCGCTCATGTCTGAAACTGTTATGATTGGCACAAAATGAAAGGCACAGAAATATATATTTAAAGAAAAATTGAACATTAAGTTAAGATATAAAAAACAATAATTACATAGCTGCCAGAACTTGTATCAGTCTTTCAAACACCTTGAGAGATGTATTTCTGATGAGAGTTTTAAAAATCTTCATATTAGTTGTCTTGTAAAAATCAATACAATACAATAACCTTTATTTCACCTTGAATTTAAAATAGCAAAATTGCTAATATCTTCGAGAAAATGAATAAAATAACAAAATTAATATGGAATAATAAAATAAGTATGGTACATAAAAAAATCACAATATGTGCAATTACGCAATGAAACCACATCTACAGAAGGGACAGCAGTCACTGTCAAATTCTAAATTACGAATAGTTGATTTGAAAGCTGCAACTGTTGGATGTTTTTAATACATGTTCACCTACAGCACACAAACATTTAGCGGCTAAGTGGACACTACACAAACAAAATAATCATAACCATAAATATAACTATAATAAAATGATTATAACAACAATAATAACAACAGGAGCACCTCAGAAAAATAATTGAAAAACTTTCCAAAAAAAGACCTTGAAATCAAGGATGTGGGGAATAAAAACAGCTGCAATACTCGTAAATAAAGGGATGAACAAATACACCCACAAGAGCTACAGAAGATCATACTACATAGAATATCTCACATTCTAAGAAGGGCATTTATATCGATCCTTATTTATCAAATGTGATAGTTAAGGGGTTATGCTAGAATTCCATTGGTGCCCAAATCCTTACTTGGTTAGGTGGTTTGTTTTCCCACTATAGACCACATGATATTCTCTAAAGAATTGTACTTTTAGCCATCTTAAACGGCCATTGTCACGATAATGTGCATGTGGAGCCTCTATTTGCACAGAAAATGTTTTAACCAATAGACATTTGGCAAGTTTGTGCACTGTCTGCTGCCACAAACCACTGTGGCCTTCTGCAATTGTTCTGGAGTTTTCATGTGCGCACAAACACCTCTTTGCCAAACCACTTTGTGTGTCACCCTTTGAGAACATCATATTTCCTGTGATGTTCATGTAATATATCAAACACTAGAGACCATGTTTCATCACATTTCCAAACACCAAGAAAAGAGTTGAAAATACGACATACAGCAGAGTATTTTTGACGAACTTGGAGGTGTTTGGAAATGTGATGAAACACGGTCTCAAGTGTTTGATATATCTTCTCCATCGAAACTAAAACTATGGTGAAAACGAAGAAATAAAATCGTCAAAAATCCATGCTAATTAAGATCACATTTCCAAACCACGGTTACGGTTCTGATTTCCTTTGTTTTAATGTGATGAATTCTTAATGAGTTTGAGAAATGAAAATACCAGAAACGTATTCCATTTAAAACTTCCACAAATGACCAAAATAATAATACCTTCTAGGATGATGGAAGAGGATTCTAATGTCACAAATTAACAAATAGTGACACATGCAAAGAAAAGTGACAAAGTCCCTTTAAATTTATTTCTTCATATACACGTGACTATTTGAAGATTTGAGAGTGAGAATTTTTAATTCTCAATACTATCACAACATGGTCTGCCGCTCAAGTGTATTTCAGGTATTGACAATATTGTAGTTGTTCAAATTAGAAACCTGTAAGTGCATGGGCATCCACATAACTGTGCACCAGTCACATGACATACCGTAAATTCTAGACTGCGAGCAGTCTCTATTTTGCTTCAAAATCCGTAATGAAAAGCAAACAGAAAGCTTCGTGACTTTCGGATACTCTTTGTGCAAAACAGTATGAAATCCATTAAAATGAAACAAAACCTGTCTTTCTTTCATCCTGAATACATCCCGTGTTTTTTCCGACTCTGTTTGCTTGATAGCGTCATTATTGTTGTGACAAATTCTGGAAAAACCATGTTCACATGACCATGAAGCGACCGTTAAAATCACATCATCACTGACAGGACGCTAGCAAACACAAAACCATGTGACAAATTTTTTCAGATCACGTGTTAAGAATCGAACTGCTTCGAATTCAAATTTCTTACTGCAGTTTTTCCACTCTAGTGATTTTGATAGTATTAATCTTTTGCATTGTCTGCACTGTCTACCTCTCTAATAATACACTTAATTTAGTGGCAGTAAAATTTATAGTTTCCAGTATGTGTGGCATGAGGGGCAGTTTCCTTATGCAACATAAACATAAAAAGTTTAAAATGACAAGTAAAATGAAGCATATAAAAGTTTAAAATAAAATTATTAATAACCCTAAAAAATGTAAAAGGCATGAAGACATGTAAAAAGATATAAAAACATCATCCTTCCGAGGAATTCCACCAAGATGCATCAATAGAGCCCTGTTTAAAAAATAAAATAGAAACAGATATTTTCTAAAGAGGACCTCAGTGTTTATCTACATGTATTATGTCATCTACACTGTCTAACTCTCGTATAATAAACTTAACTTATCCGCAGTAAAATTTATAGCTTCCAATTTATTGGCTGCTTACTGGAACAGCTAAAATATATGTTAAAAAATAAAAAGAAAGTAAAAATGAATATCAATGCTAGAGAACGACGTTTCAGCTTCAGACTGTTTCCATTATTAAATGCACATTTCAGAGTTTAAGGATGTTTACACTAATTGTTACACTAAATGCGATTTTTCCTTTAAGGGACCACACAAATTGAATACATTCACTTCATGGGTCCACATAAACAAAATTTGGCTGAGACACATTCACTTCAGAGAATTATTTGCAATATTTTTGGGCTTATAGATGCTGCAGCCAAATTCGATAATGAAGCATGATTTTTCAGATTCAGGGTGTTCTTCCAGGCATGTCATCTCCAAAACGAAGTCGGTAACACCACTGACAATAGCAACTCATTTTCTTACAGTGGTGAAAGTCTCAGAAAAAAATCAATGTCAGAAATTTTTGTGCAAATGTGCTTAAGTTGTAACATAAAGAAGTAGGAAAAGAAAACAACAATGCTAGGTAATTAAATAGCTTTTTCAGAAGGTAAGATAAGATAAGATAAGAACTTTATTATTGTGTCGAGGGAGGGAGCCGTCCTGAGGATTTAAAGTTGAATGTTGGTTTTCCCTTTCCGTAATTAATTAAACCAAGCATTCCAGTTTCTGTCTGCATTTTCTCAGGGTGTTAAATTGTCTTCGCATATTATTTTGTTGCATAAATCTACATTTACATGTAAATGTGTTGTCACTGAAAAGGCAAGAACTTCTGTTAGGGATTATCAAAAATCCTACCTTATTGAACAGATGCATTTGCAATCCATATATCTACAGATTTAAGCCAATCCCTAATGGGGTTCTCTCTTTCTTAAGACATCTTTCATCTGGACCAAACATTCAATTTTAAATTTTTCAATCAGTCAGTAGTAACACTGGCTTTAATTTTTTAGCATAGTTACATACATGAGCCTGAAACCAATTTATCAATTAAAATGGCTTTTCTCATACAAACCTTGACGGCGGTGATGGTTTTTTATTAAATTTTTTTGCTTCATTTTTATTTGCTACAAAAAAATTGACAAGTAAATAATATGAGACACATTGCAGCTATCACTGCTTGATGTAAGACAGTCTCAGAATCAAATTAGCCCTTATATTGGCAATTGTGAAGAAGAGCTTCCCAAAAAACCTATCAGTCAACTGTCAGCCAACAGATTACCGACAGGTTACCAACAGATTACTGACAGGTTACAAAAGGTCACCAAAGAAAACTGTTGCAAAAACACAGAGTAAACCTGACACAGAAACAATAATAATTCCTACAAACATCACTTAACTTCTGATCCACGGCAAAACATACAAAATAAGAGGGGCTTAGTGAACCATGATAATATGGCAGACTAAACTGAAAGTCGTATTTACGTATACTAAATACTGTGGTCGTTATTAGCAATGCTGGCAGTGTTATTAAGAAGTGAATGCCACAAGTGTGAAAATATACCTTCATTCTCTTCATTATTGAGTGACAACTTAGAAAAAAAACTTACTGGCAACAGATCACCAACATCTCACCAACATCTTACCAACACATCACTAACAGTCAGCCTTCTGTTGGGCCGTGGTTAGGGGAAAATGTTTTGGGCACCCAACAGTCGACTGACGGGTTTTTTGAGGAGCTCTTCTTTACAATTAGCCTGGCTTAAATCTGTAAAGTGCTGTTGGCAAATCACTGGGAAACAGCACTATTTAATTATTAAATTTTTTATTATTAAATTACCAGGATACATGTTGCTACACATTTATTTTATGAATACACCAGAAAATGCATTTCTTTACAAATAGGTAAGGCCTTGAGCCAAGGGGCCCATACTGCCAGAGCTTAACCCAGTTTCTGCAGCATCAAGGAGCTAGGAATATTTCTACTCCCCCCTGGATGGGATGCTAGTCCATTGCAGGGTTACCCCCCATCATTATTTTGCCAGTGCCCATTTATACACCTGGATGGGGAGAGGCACTGTGAGAGTAAAGACAGTGTCTTCCCATCCAGCTCAGGGCTCAAACTTGGAGAGTCTGATCCGTCCAGTGTGCTAACCATTAGACCACCATGCCTCTCACATGTTGCTACAAATTAGAAATGCTTTTTCTTACAAACCATTTGCCATAAAGCTAAAATTGAGTCATCTTTTATCAAGGATATTAGATAAAAAAATGTTGCTACATTCTACATGAAGAATGATCAAAATTCTTTGCTTGGTATAAATTGCAACTAGAAACAGAAAATAAATGAAATCCAAGCCTCCTGATTGACCACCTATTTTTAGCATACTCTTTTATCCCTTATTTCCTTTTTACCTGGCAGTCTATTGGCATAAGTTGTATATTTAGTAATAGGGTTTAGGACCAGGCCCCCTTCCATATTTGCAAAAATAGATAAGGCCCAAAGAGCAAAACCTACTCTGACCCATTTTATTGCAGTTGGCAACCCTGGTACATGTGTGTCGTAAGAATGTTTAGTTTCGTACTGATTAGGCATGTAAGAGTGAATAGAAAGATACCATTCATGGGGTTGTCATGGTTACTTGCTACATTTGGATATGTAGTTATTAGCTCCACCAGTCTCTCAGATATGTCCAACACGCTTATCTTTTGTGATGAGTTTATTTAATACTTATTAATGTCAGTTTGTAATTTACGTAAAAAAGCATAATTATACTTGGTACCTCTAATCTTTTTTGTACATCTTCTTTTTTTCTTTTTTGTGCCCTTTCTTCCTCCTTTTTCTCAATATACCAATGCTTCCTTTTTCTTGTGATGTGCCTCTGCTCAAAAGACAAATATTTCAACGGTCTTGTAGAAAAAACATCCTTGGAAAAAAGGCTGAGACACACTGCAACATTTCTGTATTTCTGAGTTTCCTTTTCCCTCTGTTTCTACGAGTCTAAGGGCCTGTTTACATGAAGGTGGGGTGACCCGCCTAGACGGGTAAGCCGCCTTTCCATATAAACTCTTATTTTTTAAGCCTCGCGTTTACACGATAGGTGGGTGACCGGCCAAGGCGGGATGCCCGGTCTGCCATGCCGGGTAAGCCGCCTAGCTGGGGTCACATTTTGCCATGTAAATGGCCTGCCGGGTTCAGCTCATGTTTCGCATAAAAGCGCGCCACATGCAAGTCTTAACAATATGGCTGCTCACAGATATAATCGTGGTGAATATGTTCACCGAATTCATCTCCCCAGTGTGGAATGGCGCAATGCCGAAGGCGAAGATCAAGGAAATAAAGATGCTGAAAGAATCCAAGCTTCAGGTGAAGGCATAAGCGAGTTAGCTGCTACAAACAACAACATTACTTCAACTTCAAATGAGGCTGCTTCAAATACTTTGCCTGATAATCACTTGATAACACAAGGTCCACAACGTAAGAGAAAAGCCTCCGATCAGCCTAAAGCCAATAAGAAAGCAAAACAGAACAAACAAATCGGGGACAGCTGATCAAGTACAAATTCCCTTGAATTACTTAAACAAGGTGTGATTTAGCGACCACGCAATGAGCCTCACGACAAGGTTAGCCGGGACCCCAGGGTGATAAGACTGCATGTAAACGCAAGCTACTTTTCGGCCCCACCAAGGCGGGTTACCCACCTCCATGTAAACAGGCCCTAGGTGTGAAACTGTTCGCATGGAAATCAGCTTGTTTTGCATGAGAATGAAGAAACAGGTAAAACACATTTCCATAAGAATGGTTTCGCACGTAGAATCGTTTTGACACTAAGGCAAAAGAGAACCCAGAAATGGCCTATTCATCTTGTGTGACATGGTGGATTTTTTTGAAAATCTTTCTTGCTGCTATACACATACTATACAGTCCAATACTCAGTATTGGACTGGAACTAGCTTGAAATGGAGGCTAATGTGGGGGAATATCATAAAAACATATAATTACCGGTATCATGTGCTTTGAAAACTAAGATTCCTGCATTGGCCTCCATTTCAAGATAGTCCAGTCCAATACTGAGAGTACGTGTATTTTCAGTTTCCTTTTGGCTTCCTCTTCAGTCGCATGTGTGCAGGATGTGGGGCCTGTTGCTTCACATAAGATGTCTATTACACAGGCATGATGCATAACATGTTACAGTAACATTTATTTATTTATTTAACTCTATTTATACACGGATAAAACACATAATTAATATATCCTATTACGTGGTTCAATTGTAAAGGCATATGACACATAAACTGTGGTACAGTATAAATAATTATTACACTAAATCCATTTACAAGGACGGAGCATTTCTGTCCAATCATAAGCATGATGCATAAAATGTTCTTATACCGTCCTTACAATGTCCAATTACAAGGATGACACATGAGCTACAGACCTCGTAGTGTTCAAATCGTGCCGCTGATACTATCAAAATCACTAGTAAGAGTGGTAAAACTGCGGTTAGAAATTTGAATTTGAAGCAGTTCGATTATTAACACATGATCTGAAAAAAATTGTCACATGGTTTTGTGTTTGCGAGCATCCTGTCAGCGATGATGTGATTTTAACGGTCGCTTCATGGTCATGTGAACATGGTTTTTCCAGAATTTGTCACAACAATAATGACACTATCAAGCAAACGGAAAACTCACGGGATGTATTCAGGATGAAAGAAAGACAGGTTTTGTTTCATTTTAATGGATTTCATACTGTTTTGCAGCAAAGAGTATCCGAAAGTCACGAAGCTTTCTGTTTGCTTTCCAATAAATAAACAGTGTCCACGTGATAAAATTTTTTAACTCACGTGATCGAGATTGGCGGAGTGCGAGACAAAATTTAGCGACTGCATTTTACCACTCTAGTGATTTTGATAGTAACACAATACTATTACAGATCAACAGACCCAACCAAGGGCTGCCAACACTTTCCAGTCAATCACAAGACAAGCTCAAAACAAAAGAATCAGAGTTTGTTCATCAGTAGAACAATCACAATGAGGGGACATCTTAAACATTGCAAGAAGTTGCAGACCACTCAGGGCACCTGCAGTTTCTTTTATTGGTTAGCTTTGAACCTACAGTAAATTGAGAAGAACACCTATTTCAGTGGCTGTCTCTTTTCCAGAGTCACAAATTATTACAGTTTTTGGCAAAAAATGAAATGTTGTTCATTCACTTCACTAGCCTTAATGTCACGCACAATAAAAGACACATTTCTTGTGGGAGAAAGGTAAAGGGCCAGGTGTTGTCCAGGACCCGAGAGCTGCCTGCCATAGGCGAGGCCAGTACTCGGAGCTAGTGTCAGCAAGTGGCATATAAGACCATGAGATAAGTGTCACAGGGCACAGAGGTGTGCACCTATGCCAAGCTCCCGGAGGGATGATAGCAAGGGGAGGTGGATGTGACCACCGTTGCTCACCCAAGCTAAGGCAACCCAGGCATCGCTTCAATCAGCGATTCTTCGCTGGAAATTTAGATAGTTGGACATATCCAACGGCCTTATGCGGATGAGCCGATCGCTTGTGGCAATATTTGTTCATGTGCCGTTGGTCTGTTATTAATTCGGTCTTCTGACCTGTTCTGCTTCACATTAGTTTCTAAAGAGCACTATATACTGTATTATTTGGAGGCTGTTATTCTTCAAACTGAGGCCATAACATCGTAGCTGCCATGCAGATGTATAGAGGTCAGAGGTCTGAAGGATTTCCCATTAGTAGTTTGACACCTATGTAACCTTCAATATGTTTCGTACGCGCGGTTTGTTTTGGCTCATTTATATTTGCAAGATCTGTTTGTGCTCTCATAACTTCGCTATCGAAGGACAAGGTAAGACTTTACGTGAAGAAGTTGATAGCTTGCATTTGCTGTTTGTGATGCCGGGCCTGGCTATTAATTAATTAATACTGTTGCAAGATGTAGGTTTCTTATCACAGATATTTGTATTAGTTCGGCTTCTCTGGAAACTGCTGTAGCTCTACTTCGAGAAAACTATAAGTTTCTTTAGAAAGCCATTCTGTGTCGTATAGGGTGTGTTTAGTCTTCTGAGCTCGGGGTTTAGGGTTTGACCTCCTAACTTTTGGCACCACATGATTCAATTGTAGATTAATTTTTATGTTACCACTCGTAAATCTGTTGACTCTTTGGCGTGTTGTATATGCCACTATTTCAGAATGTTTCCATTTTAAACAAACACATGCCATATCTTTTTCAATGACAAAATTAATCTTGATTGTTTTCTGACTAAACAATTAGATGTGTGCATGTTTCATGGGGACGTATTCACATAGCATATGATGTTAATTAATAAACTTCACTTACTCTTAGCCGCTTTAATTCAGACTGTTCAGTTATAGGCGATGTTTTCAGTACATCCCAATTTTTTGGATGGAACTGAACCCTTAATAAGACGTTTTCCAACTCCACCGGCTTCTTCAGATCCATCACAGCGGAAACCTGGCTTATTCTCAAAGCAGCTATTGTCGAAATATGGCAAAGACAAACATGAATTTTTTGGCACAAAGTCTTGTCGGTGAATGCGCATGAATCAAATCCAGTTTCACCTCACACTTAGTCTTTGGGAAAGTAATTCATCAAAATCTCTGGTGCGCCAGTACTGTTGGAGCAGTTGACTGTATTGGGGCCACCAGCCACACAATAACTGATCCCTCCCTTCTTTGCTCTCTTATCCACCATGGTGCTATCATATTCAGAACCACCAACTGCGTCACTTCCTGTGTAATCTGAGCATTTGGCTGAGTGTGAAACGGACCCACTTCAGCTTGAGAAATCCAAACTTTGAGGCTCCAAAAAACATCAAAGAATGCACTTTTGATGGCTTAAACCCGCAAATTTGAGTTAACTAAGACATAAACAAGCAAATAGGTCAAATTGTTTTTTACTTCATAGGCACTTTCAGTGGGGGACTGAAGGGTTGTTGCCAGCAACACTTAGCCACAAACCGTTTATTACAATAAGGATGGTATTTTTAAAAGTTACAAGAGTTTTTTGTTATAAGATCTATGGAATATTAGCAGTAACAATTGCAACAGACACAATAGAGGTATATGATTGTAACAATGAAATTCCCTAAGAGTAGCGACTTTAAGGTAGTTTTAAATGCATCGACTGCGGAGGGTGGGAGGGAAAATAGCTGCTTTAGATGAGAAGCAGGAAAATTCAGATGTGGCAATGAAGATTGACTGCGGTATAAGACTCATGCATAAGAAAGGTAAGATAGCATGGAGCTAGTGGCTGACAATTGGTGAACACGTGCAGACTAAACCTTGATTGGCTGTTTGCAAGATGGGAAATCAAGCCATAAAGTACAATGGCAGCTTGGCTGGAAGAACACTTACAAAGCAGGGGGCACGATCTAATTGTGCTACACATTAATTTCAGTTAATGGTCAGAAAAAACAGCCAAGAAATGCTGAGGATGAATACAAAACAGACTCAATATATGTACAAGTAAATTGTCAACTTGTTTTATTCATATTTATTTGAAGACTGATTGCAAGATCTGTTCTACTCAGTCTTTACAATAATGATGAAACCTGCAGCCCATCCCCAGTTTAAAAAATTATTTTTAGGGCAAGTCTCTCAGGATTCAGGTAACAGCAGCTGGAAGAAAACTAAGAAAAAACAACTGTGTGTCTCAAGGTTGTGTTCAGACGAAATTATAATAGATTGCTTAATCTGATTTTTTAATATAAGCTGATCCTTATGTACCACGATGAACATTAGACGTGAACTATTTTTGAATTGTAAAAGTTTAAACAACTGTTCGAATTGTGAACGTCTTGTTTTTTAATGCAATTTTCGGTATACAAGTTTAATGCTTGCACATTCAAGCATTTTCAGTTTGCCCCTGCAGACAAAAATTCTAGGTACAGCCCTGATGGGTGTGATTAATATGATAGATGGTAAATCTTTTTCTTTGTCCAGTTTAATGCTGCACATTAGAGCATTTTCAGTCAGGAAGGTCACAGCCTCCACTTTCCCCCCCCCCCCCCCACCCAAGTCCAAAGGTGCCTGAACGCCTAAACAGTGAACAATCATTTTTATCTATTTCCCATTTTAGGAAACTTTGATGACCAATAAGATTGCTACAAAATAATGTTGTTCAAAATTTAGGATGCAGACTAATTAACCAATAAAACGAGGTCCGAACTTGTCTTGTGATTAGCTGAAAAACAATGGGTGGCCCCAGTTGAGTTCACTGCACTGTAAATAGCTACCTACCTTCAACTCATTTGGGTGGTATTGGCCACTGGCTGGTGCCCTTCTGTTAGTTCTGTTAGAAGCATTATTCTATACATTGATAAATAAAAAATAAGAGATGTTATACACTAACCTGAGAAACTGTGCTTGCTGACTCGTGTTAAAACAACATGGGCAGGGTCACACATAGCAGGGGGAGGAGGGCAGTTGCCCTTGCCAGGAAAACTAAATGTTTTCCTAACATAATCATCTTTATCATTTGTCATCTTTACCAAGCTGAACATTTACCATCTGTCATATATGTCAATATTTAAGGCTGTTACCAAACACAATAAGTAAAAGTAAAGTAAAAAACTTTATTTGAATATAGATTGCTATAGATTCTCAAAGTCCAAGAGTCGTACAAATTTCTTGAAAGAGTCATATAAATTGCTATGTAGATTCTCAAATGTTAATTGCTTGCTTTAATGCAGTCTGATATCTAAAATTTGTCCACAAGTGCGCATGTAAGATCAGCTTTGCTTACTTACCGCAGACTTGACTTCTTCAAAATCTAAGGGGATTCAACCAAATAATATTATGAATAACAAGAAACTGCACAGAGCTTTAAAACGTACAATATAGTAAACCCATTGAGTTTTTTCTGTGCCTTTGTACTGAGATAATGTTTAATTAAAGAGAAGCACAGGAGCCATATATATTGATCTTTGAGAATGTGACTAAAAACTGATATTCACCAAAAAAACTTTGTATGCCAACTGAAACAAAGGGGTGGAATTGATCAGATTTAAAGAATTGAGACCTACATCTGAAGCCACCTCCAACACCTGAAGTTCACAATTTACAGATTCATTGTCAAATTTGACAAATCTGATTACCTAAAATTTACAAAACCAGTACTCTGTGCATGCTCATAAATTGAATACTCTAGAGATGAGATGACTCTAGGGATGACATGACTCTTGGGATGACAATGATGTTAAAGCTGATTTTCCAGTTTGCACTGCAGAGCCTCAGGATTGAATTCATTTTGTCTTTGGTATGGCATATATACAATGAAGTTGTTGAGTCCACTATTACCGCTCATTTCCTTCAGGAGTGCTCAATGTGCTGAGCCCTTGGTTTGAATACCATCACGGTTTGTCTTATCTTTTATTGCTGGTTTTCATTGTCACACTATCAAAAACTAAATTAGAAAAAATTCAACTTCAGAAGCTAAGAATTTCAGGTAGTGTAGATGATAAATAAATAAATTATTTCTCCAGCATGTGCGGCGTGCCGCTCGCTAGTTATTTTCCGAAACGATCCATGCAAATTTACAAAGCTCAGTATGGAGACGCCATATTTGTGTCCTTCCGTGGGGTACAAATATGGCCGCCATGCTGCTTGAGAAACCATCTGGAATCCAATTGTGCTATGATAGCGACTACGTTTGGCTCATGAACTATTAAACTTCCACATAAACACCACATATTATATTTGAAGTGTTTAAACTGCTGAAAATCGAAAGGATAGGCACAATTGGCACAATTGAGCTGACATTCTGCAAAATGGTATACTTTTAGTTCACCTTACACCTAGTGGCTATGAAAATTTAGCAGGCCTAGTGAATTTTGATTTCAAAATTTTATGACGTCACATGTTGAAAACCAAGAATTATTGTTTTGCAAGTAATCTGGTGTTAATAATGCAGAAAAAAGTAACTTCTTGTAATTTTGATTTTGGCCAGTAGACTTCTTCATGCAAGACTCATAAACAAGGCAGTTTGTACAGTAGATTGTGCAGTATCGAGTGGCAATCACCTCCCCCAGGCATTTGACGCATTGGCCTTCTAGGAGATTCGGGGGGGGGGGGGGGGGTTGATAATATTAGCCTTCCCCTTCAAAGGTAGGGAACGAATTGAGGGCTGAGACATTATCATGCACCAATGGACGTTACAGGTTATGTGGCAGTTTGATTACTGAGAACGCTTGAAATCTCTAGGATGCTGCAGTGATCTTTACTAGAAAATGTTTCTTGCTGCTGTATTTCTTCAGAATTCAGGAGCATAATAGAAACTACTAAAAAGTTAAAACGATAATCTGGTCACTTATTATTACTTTGATCGTCAGAAATGGACCTACCGGCCGGTATTATGGGGCATTTGAACAGCTTCTTGGCCTGGGGGTGTTGAAGTGGTACATATAACTGATATAAGTCATATAAAGCCTATCAAATTAAAACAAAATATACAGTCTACCTGGAATAGCACTGGCCATAATCTCCTGGGCAAAAAATTCAGAAACGCGCGGGCTGTAACGAGAATTACCGAGAATGCCTGGGTACAAGTAAACGTCATCTCTGTGCACGTGCGCAGTGTAGCAGTTAGTCAGCAGATAAAGATTTTTCTTGTGGAGTGTAGCGTGCATTTTTACAGAAAAAGTCATGGCGCATCAGTAAGTATAAATATGTCGACTTTAAAACAGTTGCTTGTTGTGTTTGGAAAGATAACAATTGAATTATGGTCGCTGATGTTTCAAGCTTAATCGGTCACAAAACGACTTAATGTCGCGAATCAAGTAACATGATTGTGCCGGTGGTGAATTTGAAGACATTTGGGGTCTTCCTTTCGTTTATATCATCTTTAAAATAGATTTATTTTATTCAGCATTTTTCTTGGTTGTTTGTGGAGCTAATATGCTACTCTTTATTATGAAGTGTTTCAATTTATCCCTTGTACGATTAAAACTAGCTGTTACCATTGAAACTTACATGGCTCACTTCCTCTACTTTTTTGCCACAGAGATGAACTTGCGACGGCTATCTTAAAGAACAAGACACGGCCGAACCGTTTGCTAGTGGAAGAAGCTATAACTGATGACAATTCAGTTGTAACCATGTCTCAGGTTTGTACGAAACAGCGGCTTGAAATGAAATCTGTGCTGGAACTGAAAAGCCAACTAATACAATACTTGACCAGTGTTTCCTCTTTTTTGCGTTATATACTTTCAGTTTCGCTTTTTATTCACAGGCCAAAATGGAAGAATTGCAGCTTTTTCGCGGAGATACAGTTCTGATCAAAGGAAAGAAGAGACGAGACACTGTACGTTAAGCTTGTATGGAAGAATTCAGCAAGTTCATGATGAACGCGTTTTTAATAATAGTGATTGTAATAGATAATGCTTTGAAGTAAAATAATTAAGAATCCCCTTATATTTCTAAATTTTGAAGTGAACTTGGTTATGCTTAAATAGTAAGAAAAACTTAAGTTGCTGATGCTTGCAAAAAACGTTTTTAGCTCAATGACGGCCTTTGTTTTTGTGTTAAGTTCTTATTGGCTAGACCTAAAGTTGATGCTTTTTTGTGGGATCGAATTGAAATTTTGTTTTATTTATTTTCACATTTTCTGGCATAGTATTTAAAATCATTATTTGGTCTCAGTCTTAACTTAATTTATTGCATGCAAGGAGACTGGAGAATAGAAAGATGATGATATCTGTTCAGGGATGGAAGAGAGTCGACCAATTTATCTCGGATGCTTGGGGAAAATAAATAAATAAATAAATAGGAAGTCAACCAGATGAATTGATAAATAGAGTTTCCCTAGATCAAGGTGCTTCTAAATTTTATAGTATATCTTTTTAAATCTTACATCCTTTTTATCCTTCTGCTGTATTTTAGCCAAGTAATAAGCTGTCCATGATTTTACAGGTTTGCATTGTACTGTCTGATGATGAGGCAGTCTCCGATGACAAAATACGAATGAATCGTGTTGTGAGGAGGAACCTCCGAGTGAGATTGGGTGACATAGTCAGGTAATCTGTGGCACATGGAAAAACAATATTGTTTCCTTCCCTTGTAGAAGATGTTTAGACTTTCTGAAATGTGTGAATTGTTTTAGGATTATGGTTTACATGTAACTGGACCTTTTTACACTAGTTGTGTTTTATTTCCAGTGTTCAAGCGTGTCCTGATGTCAAATACGGAAAAAGGATTCATGTTTTACCATTTGACGACACAGTGGAAGGATTAACAGGGTTTGTAGTGAGAAAATAAAACTTTCCTTCATTACATTTTCTACTACTGTTTTACTGTCTGGTAGGTATTTCATGTGTGCTCTACTTTAAAATGAAAACTTTGCTGAACAATTAACTTTAAGTAATCTTTATTAGATTTTGTACAAAATGTCGTGTGATTAAAAACGTTCCTTTTGGAACTGTCTCTACAGCAATCTGTTTGATGTTTATTTAAAGCCTTATTTCTTGGAAGCCTACCGTCCAATCAGAAAAGGTAAGCAGTTTTATATTCTGCATTTCATAAAGCAAATTGTGTTTAAATACAAGGTTCAGCTTATTTTACATTGTGATTGTTGATTATAATTAATGAATCTCCTTTTGCTAGGGTTTCTGAAGTTCCTTGAAAATCACTGTTGTAACTCGTGTACGGTTCATTAGTCAGTCTCTTGGAAACCTTTGTTCTTGCCTTCATCTGTGAGACAAAAATTAACATTCAAAATAACAACAAAGCAAATGTCAGCCCCTTTTTGAAACTGTTTTTTGGAGTATCAGGAGTATCACAGGAAAGCTGACTTTCGCCTGGTTGGTTGGTTAAGTTTTGATAATGGCCTTGTTTTTAAATCAAATGTATGTTTTGTTTAGGTGACATGTTCCTTGTACGTGGTGGTATGAGAGCTGTTGAGTTCAAGGTCATTGAAACCGATCCAACTCCCTACTGCATTGTAGCACCAGACACAGTAATACATTGTGAAGGAGAACCGGTTAAGAGAGAGGTCAGTTTTTGTACAAAATTACACTCTTGTAGCAGATCTATAGAAGCCCTGAATTTTCTCCAGTTTAATAATAAATTGTAAAATTAGTTCAACGATCCTTTCTTACTTACAGGTTTATTTTACATTGTAATGTTGTTACACTGTTTGTGTAAATGTGAATATTAATTCATTTCTGTATTGCAGGAAGAAGAGGAATCTCTAAATGAGGTTGGTTATGATGACATTGGAGGCTGCAGAAAACAACTGGCTCAAATTAAGGAGGTTCGTCATTAATGTTATAATTTTGTTTCCTAAAAGTTACAAAAAATATGCTAGTCAGGCTTTCTGATAATTCGCGGGGAAGAAAGTCAAATTTCGCGGGATTTGCAGAGACAAATTCACAGAGAAAATGGCCAATTTTGCACGGATTTTGCGGGAGTTTTCTGGCAAATTTTGCCAGAAAGCAAACAAGAAACATTCTATAAAAAATACTGCAGGATGTCAAATTCAGGGCAAGAAAGAAAACACAAAAGTTCATCCAACACAGTTCTGAAGGAAACTGTTCTTGTTTTGAGCGACAAGAAAAATGTTGACCGGTTATCCCTTTCCTGTGTTGTTGTTTACTTAACGGGAAATTTCTTTAAAAAATCCAAGATTGGATTCTTAAATCCAAAAACAGATTGTGTTTCTTTATTAACCAGAGTAATCCAAGATCATTCGGATCATGGTGCATCAAAAGAACTGAAGAATCCTTGGCCAGAGTGCGCTGTGATCTGAGTGTTCTTGGATTGATCTGTTTAAAAAAGAAATGCAAAATCCGTTTTCAGGTTTAAGAATCCAATCTTGGATTTTTTAAGAAACACACCCTAGGGCTTGTGAACTGCAAGACTCAAGTTAACAAGTTGTTCATTTTTTCCACCATGCAAATTAGTTCCAAACTCAGGAAGTTTTATGAGTTTCAAGTTTTATGAGTTTCACTACAATCAACAAGTTATGCCCACGCACCTTGTCACACCGTTGTTGATAATCATACTCGTACTCATTTTTCTTGGACAAGTCTGTCCAAGCAGGCTCCAAAATTGCCAGCTTGTCACCAATGCAACTGAAAATTGAGTGTTGGTGACCAGAATTTCATAGCTAGTTGCCAACAGGCAACTAACTTTTAGCATTGTGTCAATATTTAAATACCGCGTTGAGAAACTTGTATAAATGTTCTAGATTAGTCAAAGTTTTTTTGTTAGTTAGACTTTACTAGTTAAATTATGTAACTCGATGTTATTTATTTCTTCCTTTTATTTCCTTTTATTATTTGTATCTTCCTTCCCTCTGTAAATTTTGTGTGTGACATTAAAAAAAAGAAAAAAAATTGTGTCAATATTTTGAACGAGCGCCCAAGGAATTAAATAAAAAAATTTCGCGTTTGATTTCATCACTAAATTGCATATTTTTAGTGGTTTCGTCTAAACGCCATGCCGTGGACGCAATTTTGTTCGGAAGTGGCCTGGAACGAGCAATATGGCCACTTGTTCATGGGTGGCTTCTTGAAGGGTTCGTACTACTGGTCTTGAAACTAAGAGAGCTATCTATTCAACAAAAACTCCTTTTCAACTGAAATGTAAGTCTTAAAGAAACGTTTTTCAGAATTCAGTGTTTTCGTGTTTTGCTGTGAGACAAAAATTTTACGGACCACTTTTTGGCGACCAGATTTTTTCATTTGGTGACTGAAAAAAATGTTCAGTTGCCTGCATAAAAAAAGTTCATTTCAAACCCTGCCAAGGAGGAAAGGTGCAGTGAGGTTATCCCTACATGTATGTTATATATGTTAAGCACCAAACAACCCTTGTTGAGTGTATAAAATTATAGCATATTAGTTGTTTTACTGCTTACATAACAGCTTATCCACAAAGTGGCTCTTCATCTGCTGAAATCAAGTTCAAAAGAAATGAAATTGTGAATAATTTGTGACTTTGAAAATCTTGTGTTCTTCAGATGGTTGAGTTACCACTCAGGCATCCCCAGCTATTCCGGGCTATTGGTGTTAAGGTGAGTGATTATTCGTTGGCCAAACAAGTTGCCAATTTGGTGACCAGTGCAGTGCAATTTTGTTGTTGTGATCATTTTACTAAAGGAAGTTGCCAAAAGGTGACTTCTGAAAAACACAAACTTCTAGCACAGTCAAATGTGCAAGCACAGATTTCAAATTATTTTCATTGCTGCCTTTGTTTTATTTGCAATCTTGCAGCCTCCCAGAGGTATCCTTCTCTTTGGCCCTCCAGGGACTGGAAAAACCCTCATGGCTAGGTTTGACCTATTTTGCATTCAATATTTAGTAGAGTTATTTCAAAAGGTGATTCATCTTTGTGCTTGTATCCAACTGTAAATTATTTGTCCTATTTTCTCACAGAGCTGTTGCCAATGAGACAGGAGCATTTTTCTTCCTGATTAATGGTATGTTTGTTTATGAAACCAAACTTGCCATGTTGGGAAAGAATCTATTTCAGTCTATATTATGAGTCTTAAAATTAAAACTTTTAAATTGTTTTTCCTAACTTTGTATGTTCGTCTGACATTCAGCACATGAAATAATAGACAATATTCGTATTCCACAATGGCCCTGAGGCGAGAGCCTTCTGAACATGAATGCAAGGCTAATGCAGGGAACTTCCCTTGAAAAGACAAAGAAACATGAGGAAAATTACAGCTCTCATCTTTGTAATTGTCTTGCCCTTAGCCTTTTTTTATTCTAAACTTATTTTAATTAGAAGTGAGTCCCCTAGAGTAGATGAGCAAAGTGCATGCTCTTGGGGCAAACTTCTTTGAACAAATATGTTTAAATAAAAAAATCTTGCTTTGTTGCTCCAATTACTTAAATTGCTTCTTCCATACAAAATGCATGAGTTGTGTTAACACCGCCATGACCGTCTTTTATTCCAACGTTTGTCTGACATTTATCTTGGTGGCCATCTTAGGGGAAGTTGGAGACTGGGATTGACAAGTTAGTACAAACAAACAAGTGCTCCCCAGAAGGAATGCTTCTTGCTGGTTGCATGAAGATCTTTTTGGTGACATTGTTTTGGAAACACACATGTTGCTATACACGGATGTAAATGCCAAATTGTTCCCAGTTTGAACCAAACGAAACTCTCTAGAAATCAAGTGTTTGTTCAAGCTATGATGAAACCACAGACTGCAAATCAACAAGATCTCTGCTTTATTTATTTTCTCCTGAAAAGTGACCATCCACAGAATGGTAATTATTACCAATACTTGACAGGCAGTGGTACATGTAATAGCAGGACCCATGATAGATAGCCATGTTGAGGCAACCACGCATAACTACTGGCACCGATATAAGTACATGGAGTTCAAAAAGAGAATGTTTCCCAGTTGACATTGTCTGACAGGTATGAAACATGTGCTGATAAAGTTTTTTCATATCATTCCAAAGGTCCTGAAATCATGAGCAAACTTGCTGGAGAATCAGAAAGTAATCTTAGAAAAGGTATGTCCAGGCCTTTTTGTATTTTTCTCACTTCTGACAATGACACTTGAGTTTAAAACATTTTTCCTTTTTTAATAGCATTTGAAGAAGCAGAAAAAAATTCACCAGCCATTATATTCATTGATGAAATTGATGCAATTGCTCCCAAGAGAGATAAGGTGAACTACCTCATTTTTAAATTATTGACAGCATAGGTGTATGGGCAACCTTGTGATTGAGGAGGGGGGGGGGGGGGGGGTGGCAACCTCCCTGCCCAAAAAAACTGCTTAAGAAGTGCAACTGTTTTTGCCCAAATCTTGAATGTTTTGCCTGAAGAAACTAAGTTTTTTTCTTGAATTTCTGAGAATTGTTGTTCAGAAACTAATGGCAATCACAGCAAGTTTTAATATTCTTGCATGTACGCGATCGTTTTGACAACACATTTACATGTGGGCATTTTCTGCATAATTACTGAAATAGGCTTACAAGCAAAACAGGCTTGTTGGGATAAACGTGTTGTCTTTCTATTTTCAATTTATATTGTGCTCTACTTCATTGTATTGAGCACTGTAAAATCAAAACAGACTTCAGAGCTTTGCTTTCATGTCCAAATTGAGCACTCTTCTAGGATGAGTCATTACCGCTGCAATTGCGCATTGGCTCGCTAGTTGAGCAATCTGGTATGGCTTAGATACTACCACATGTGTAATATTTGGGGTGGCTTTTTAAGCTTAATCTCCATCCTAGACTTTCAGCACTGCACTGAAGAGGCCCAGACGGCCGAAACAGTACTGTCTTGCAGTTAGTTAATATATATATGTATATATAATTATATTTATGTCATGTATAATTATATACCAATGGATTGTGTCTTCTAACTCATCATCAATCTGGTTTTCGTTCTTTGCATTCGACACTGACGGCACTAATTGAAGCTACTGATAGCTGGGCCATGAACATTGATCGTGGTTTGTCAACGCTGTCGGCTTTTTAGACCTCAAAAAGGCCTTTGATGTACAATTGATCACAATATTTTGTTAAAGAAATTGCAATTATGGGATTCGTCGGCTCAGTTCTAAATGGTTTGCTTCTTATCTAGATAATCAAACTCGAACTTGTCACATTCACTCCTGTAAGTCAACCCCAACATTCTTGAGATGTGGTGTTCATCAAGGAACAATTTTGGGACCTCTTTTGTTCTTGTTATATATTAACGACCTACCAAATTGCCCGATGTACTCACAAACCAGGATGTATGCTGATGATACCAGCTTGACATTTGCTACTGCAGACATTAAGCATATAAATGATTGCCTTAATTATGACTTAAGTAACATGTACACATGGTTATCAGCTAACAAGTTTTCAGAAAGTCCTTCTCTTATTATAAATGACAAGGCTGTGGAACAAGTAGCTATATATAGCATAAGCTAAATCCCTTGGAGTCTACATTGATCAAACTTTGA
>OX393571.1:19059563-19134563 GCA_947652115.1 Blastomussa wellsi
TACAAATCTTACCCAAATTTGTTTATATTGTACCTTTTTGGTCCCCACCTCCCCTCTCTCAATGAGGCGTAAGGCATGAGTCCTCTTTTCACAACTGCCTTTTTTCATTTATCATGTTGATATCCATCTAATGCAAAACAGACTGCTTCAATCTCTGATTTCTACTAGTATTAAACTGGCATTTGTGACCATTATAGACACACGGAGAGGTAGAACGACGAATTGTGTCCCAACTTTTGACTTTGATGGATGGTTTGAAGCAGAGGTCCCATGTTATTGTGATGGCTGCGACCAACAGACCAAACAGTGTTGATCCAGCTCTGCGACGATTTGGTGAGACTTCAGATGTTGCTTTTTCATGTATTTGCTACATTCAGTTCTTGCTCATGTTAATTTGTTTTCTCCAAGGTCGTTTTGATCGGGAGGTAGACATTGGTATACCGGATGCTACAGGCCGTCTAGAGATATTGCGAATCCACACAAAGAACATGAAACTTGCTGATGATGTTGATCTTGAACAAGTATAGTTCATACAATTAATCTGTTTGTTTTCTGGTATTTGTTGTCTGGATGTAGTCATATGCTTACAGTTATTTGCGTTGTAGATTGCAGCTGAAACACATGGTTATGTTGGTTCAGATGTTGCTTCCCTCTGCTCAGAGGCTGCTCTTCAACAGGTAGAGTGCGATGCATATAATTAGCCTTGGAACAACTGACTTGTAACATGTATGATAATTGTTGTTACTAGATTCGTGAAAAAATGGATCTAATTGATCTGGAAGATGAGCAGATTGATGCAGAGGTCCTGGACTCATTAGCTGTTTCTATGGATAACTTTAGGGTGAGTATTGTTGAATACAGCCTGGGTTTTCCAAAGCACAATCCCCTGCCAGTTAGAAATATGTTTGTGCAGGTTCACAGCTTTGGCAAATAAAATTGCAGGTCTGTTGTCATTTGGCAAGTCAAAATCAGTTTTCTTCCTATTGATGATGGGTTTGCAGATATTGTCATGATATAAGTTATGTTTAGTGCAGTGTTTTAATCTACTTAATATTTATATATTAACAAATTGTGACATAGACACTGCACTGCACTAAGGAGTCAGGGTTGAGTTACTTTGGGACTTTATTCATATGTGAGCTCCACAGTGCAGCGTAAAGATGCTGATTTCAATTTTGGAACCAATCACAGGCTAGAAAAGTGAGATGAGACTACCTCGAAATATTTCCAGCTTTGCCAACAAGGGTTCCAGCACACATAATTCACAACAGTTTTTGTATTTGCAATTTGAAATGCCTTAAGTTGTTGAACAAGCCAATCTTACTTGGCTGAATTACAAACAGTTGTGTGCTTCCGTTGTGAGATGCAAGTTTTCAATCTTTTCGTTGTATTTCGTTAGTACGCCATGGGAGTTTCCAATCCCTCTGCTCTCCGTGAGACTGTTGTTGAGGTGCCAACAACAACATGGGATGACATTGGTGGTTTGGAGAATGTTAAGAGTGAACTTCAAGAACTGGTCCAGTACCCAGTGGAACACCCTGACAAGTTCCTCAAATTTGGAATGACACCATCTAAAGGAGTCCTGTTTTATGGCCCCCCTGGCTGCGGCAAGACCCTCTTGGCTAAAGCCATTGCAAATGAGTGTCAAGCAAACTTCATTTCCATCAAAGGACCAGAGCTTCTTACCATGTGGTTTGGTGAGTCAGAAGCCAATGTACGGGATGTTTTTGATAAGGTGAGTGTTTGTGTACTCACCTTTGAGTAATCAATTTAATGATGATTGCTTGCTTGAGATGAATTAGATTCCATTGCCAAAGCAAGAGGAGGAAATGTTGGAGATGGATGTAAATTTAACTGCACTTCTAGATAGTTCTTCTGACATGCAATAAAATAATATTATTTGCTCATCAAGCAGATAGTTTAAATAAATATAATAATAACAAAAACTTTGCCAGCGAAGGCTTGTTTAGAAATTGGAAAATTACATGTAAATGACTTACCTGTAAGTTGAAGTTTGATTGAGATTCTACAGAGTTACACAATGCTGAGAGATGGGACCTCATGGTAACAAGGTAGAATGGTAACATATATACTGGTATGCCTTTTTTCAGGCTCGTAGTGCTGCGCCTTGTGTGCTGTTCTTTGATGAATTAGATTCCATTGCCAAAGCAAGAGGAGGAAATGTTGGAGATGGAGGTAAAGTCTTTTCAAAGCTCAAGCTAAAATATTGAAACATATTCAAATTTAATAACAAACTAAAGCTTTTACTGTTTCTGTTCCATTTGGTATAAATGCATTCTTACAAATTCTTTAATTCCATTCACTTTAAACTGGATTTTACTGAATTCTTCTTCAGGTGGAGCAGCTGATCGTGTGATCAACCAAGTGCTCACTGAAATGGATGGTATGAATGTCAAGAAAAATGTCTTCATTATTGGAGCAACCAACAGGTGTGGTTAGAATGGACGAATAACCAGAGTTAAATGTATTGTAAGAATTGAAACATTCTCTCGCTAAAGACTGTAGGTTGGCAGCCAAAAGCAATACAGTTATAAAGCTAAATTTTTAATCAAGGAGCATTTCTCTTCTTACCAGCACATTTGATAGTTATAAAGGGATGTGGAGTCAAATCAAATTGAAGTCAAACAAACCACTTTGTTAGCATCTTACCATCTTGCCTTGGTGTTTTCATTTATCTATTTTTTTTATTGTCCATTGTATTCATTTGCACTTACTCATGAGAAATGGTTCAATCTGTTTTTTACTATAGTTCTTAGAAACTTAAGTATTGCATTTTATTGTTCCTTAGGCCAGACATTATTGACCCGGCCATATTGCGGCCAGGTCGTTTGGATCAGCTGATTTATATTCCTCTTCCCGATGAGCCGGTCAGTCAATAAGTCATAATAACTTGAGACAATCATGTGTAAAAAGTGCATTAACCAACAAGCATGGGTTGGAAAATGTTGTTAAAACAACTATAAGGTCAAATGATCAACTTGGTTTATAACTTTCAAGAACATTTACAAGAGGAGGCATTGCAATAATATTCTTAATTTTGTTTCATTTCAGTCACGTGTCTCCATTCTCAATGCTTGTTTAAGAAAATCTCCCATTTCAAAGGTTTGAAATGATATTTTACACTGTGATAGTAATGAATCTCATTTGTGAGGATTGTATGGTCAATGGTCATACTGTCATTAATTTTGTAAGGTGTTTCTGTTGCTTTATGAAGTAAAGATGGAACCTTGCTTTTTTAACAGGATGTAGACTTGAATTATGTTGCCAAGGTTACTCATGGCTTTAGTGGAGCAGATTTGACAGAAATCTGTCAACGGGTGAGATTACCTTTAACATTACGATAATTTTAATTTGTCAATTGTTTACAGTGTGGACACTCTAACTGTGAACACTTGACATTTATTTTTACATTTGTTATGATTATCCAATGAAAGCTCTTGACATAAACCAAAGGATTAGTGTTTTCAGTACCTAAGAAAGCTAATTCTTCTTTTTCTATATGAATGGCTAACATTGGATAATGGTAAAAAATGTGAAAATGAATGTCAAGTGGAGTGTCCTCACTGTAACTTGCCTGTTTCATTAGTCTGTCTGCCTATGAAGTAATAAGTAATTCCTGCTTATTTGAAAGGCTTTTCAAAACAAATAGGGTAACAATGGCATTTTTCTTTTTGAAATATCACCTTTCCTTTTAGAGATATTTGTGTTTTTATATTATGCAAACGAGGAATGTGATAATGTCATAAATCGTTCCACTAAAAGATAACACACTGAATCAGGAATATCTCTAGAAATATTGGAGCAGTGTTCTTCAAACTTGGCACCAGAGATTTACATCACAGAAGGAACAAAACAAATTGTTGTGGCATTGCCATGGCAACAGTTTTGTCGCAAGACTTATAATTGAGTAACATTCCTAGGTTTTTGTCAGATCATCCATGCGTGTTCCGACCAGAATCCTCTGTCCCACTTTAAAGGGTTGCAAATGGTTTTGACAGAGAGAGATATGGTAGCCAAGAGTGTGGCTATGGCAACATCACAGCGAGTGTCATTTTGTTTCTTTTGCGACATACATTTCCAGTTCCAAGTTTGAAAAATAGGGCCCTGATGGGTCCATGAGTTCTGCTGGTAAACTGTAACTTGTGCAAGTTACTGATGAATAAGTGTTTATTGAAGTAAAACTGTTGTTATTTTCCATAAGTGTTGTACTGTGTAGTATTTTATTTATGGCAAACGGAAGTCAACTTTAAGGAAATAGTAAAGTTTATGGTTTGCATTGTTGTTGTATAAAAACACAGTACAGTAGTCTGCTTTGCACTAGACCTTTGCTAAGCACTTTTGTCGTGTTTTTCTCTTTCTTTTAATGGTCATGTTTTTCAAAGAAAAACCGGGATCATCACTAACTTTTCAACTTACTAGCCCAGTGGCTAGTGACAACTTAGATGTTACTAGCCCACAAAATTTTTTACTAGTCCAGCGTTGACGTTGACTCGGTCAATAAAAGCAGAATTACTAGCATGACTTGAAAGCACAATGCAAGCAACTCTCTTTGAATACATGATGTTGGTAGTTGCATTGTGCTTAAACCAGCTTTAATAATAAAATAACAATTTTTGTGACACATGGGGGCCCCGGTAACATAAGACGTCCAAAATGAAATTCTGACCTTGTTTCCGAAAAAAGTGTCGGTGTTTGTCTTCCTTGAGGAAGGAAGAAATTACTTTGTCCAATTTCATTTTGTTTACTAGCGAAAGTGACTAGTGGAAAAAAAACCTACGAGCCAAAACTAAATTTCTACTAGTCTGGCTAGTTGGCTACCATAAGCCCTGAAAAAGGAACTCTTTCTTGTTACGCAAGGGCATTTATTGGTCAAATGCAACCAATAACTGCAATCAAATTACCGGTGTGCCTACTATCAGCTCTCAGATGAAGCGATAACCTGTCCATTGCCAAATGGAGTCGATCAGCGCTAAGATGATGTGATAGCCTGTACATTGCGCTTTTGTGTACAAAATACAGAAAGCTTTGGTGTAAGATATGCAGAAGCCCTCAACTGATTTGAACAAAATACCTTTAAAATATTTTATTCAATTGATCATGTGAAAAACTTTAACGCGAAGTTGAGTAGATCAGCCCTCAGATCTTGGGATAAGATGCTTGGACCGGTTCGGATTGTACGGAAAGCTTGCGTTGATTTGTTCCGATTCTTTGATTTCCCTATTGTTATACAACACATTCGAGTAATTCCATTCTATTGTTACGCACATTCCATCGCGTTTGCCTACATAGAGTTCTGACTGGCATACTGCCATAAGAACTCAAACACTGCTCCAATATGTTGAGATATTCTTGATTCAGTGCCTTGTTTTGTGGAATGATTTTTGATGCCATTACCTTCCTCATTTGCATAATACAAAAACACAGAATATCTCTAAAAAAAGACATTTCAAAAAGGAAAATGCCATTCTTTATTTTGAAAAGCCTTTCAAATAAGAAGGAACAAGAAACGTTTTTGGAAGGTTAAAATCGTGGGCTATTTATCAGTTTAAAACCTTGTCAAAGTGAGACACAATCAAAACAAAATTTATAATCTACGCATTTAATTCAACTACATGGGCCTTGTACCGTTGTTGCGTTATATTGAAGCATGCCATCCGATATACAATATGCAATACCTGGACAAGAATCATAAGGTCAATCAAGGCATGCAAGATATTTGATCCTTTTAATTAGTAGTTGATTAACTTGTAATTAATAGATATACGATACACTGGTCACAGACAAAACGAAAACAAATGCGCAGAGCAAGACTCGTGAGCACTTTGGCCCTGCAATTAATCATTTTAATTTTTACTTCATAGACATATTTTGGGGAGACGTTGATTGGTTGGTTGATTGATTGTAAATTAACAGTATATAATATATAAATTTAGCCAAGCGTAAAAGCAGAGCTCTGTATATTTGCTGGTTCTTAATTTCTCTGGAATAAATAATAATTAAAAAGTCAACTCGAATTGCAGAATTTCTGCTAAGAATGACTATAAAAAGTTAAAAAATGCTGCCAGAAGAAAAAAAATCGGACCTGAGCCCGCAATTAATGAAGAAAACCAAACCTGGTCAGCGGTCAACTTAAAATGTTACCTCTGAGCTCTAACCTGAGCCCATGATCTGGTCATGTGATACTGGTCAGCAGATACCTCGATTTGACAGCTGTCAATTGACCATAACATGGATTCCCTCTTACGAAGATGTAAGCTGATAAGGCTGACAAGGCATGGCTATTTATGGCCGCCAAGTTGCGTGACTCTGTTGTCGTCGTGTGTAAGCGCCCACGAGCGATACCGCTAGCCATGATAACCATGAGAAAATCAACTCACAGGTTTCGTTTTCTTTTCCATATGAGTATAGGGCTCCGCTTGGCGGCCCTTTGGGCTGCCGGAGCTCCGCTATTGTGACATTTAGAGTTGATGTTTTCTTTTTTAGGCATGCAAGCTGGCAATCAGAGAGTCAATTGAAAAAGAAATTCAGAAAGAGAGTCAGAGGGCTGAAAACCCTGACTTGGACATGGTGAGAGCTTTTTAAACAACTAAATTGTGTGTCCAATACACTTGTTATTTTGGCAACCAGAAAAAGAGAACTGATTTTGAGCTAACAATTAACTATTGAACATTATATAGGAAGTCGAGGATGAAGATCCTGTTCCCGAGATTAGGAGAGACCACTTTGAGGACGCCATGAAATTTGCTCGTAGATCAGTCAGTGATAATGACATTCGCAAATATGAGATGTTTGCACAAACCCTTCAGCAGAGCCGTGGATTTGGTGGAAATTTCAGGTCAGTGGCATCATTGTTTTATAATTATAAAATAAGCACTTGAATGAAATTTTTAAAGCAAATAATGCTTGTTCAAAAATTGGATTCTTTAATAAATATTAATCAATTTATTTTAGATCTGATTCTGACAAACAGCAAAAAGTCAAAATGATAATAGTTTTATAGAGGCTCATCCTCGGTGTAAAAACCTGCGAAACTCATGAGTGACGTAAAACAAAGAACGAACGAAGACAACAAAGAACTCAAAACAATATGGAACAGGAAAACAATAGCTCAAATACAAAGAAAAAAGTCACAGGTTTTTACACCGAGGTAAACCCTTTATAGAAGTTACAGCTTGCCACTAAAACAGAAGAGACACAGTTCCATCTAACAGGAGGCAGACCATTATTTTGGTCTTTCTACAAGTTATGTAAAAGGATGTCAACTCGCAATTACTGAGAAAAATCCCCCAACTGAGTAGCTGTCTCCATAAACAGAATGAAATCTCAACAAAAAGCAATCTTTCTTGCCAAAATTTCTCAGGTGATGTCAAATAGAAAGAAATTGGCGGAGAAAAATCTGTGAGCTGCGTGGCACTTGTACTAATACACAGAAAATTGCTGGTAAATGTTTTCCCTAAGGAATAAAAAGTGCCATATTTAACTGTAGAGGCCAGGCGTTTCGGGCAGTCCTTCATCAGTGGATGTCCGTTGATTTCAGTTACTGAAATAATTTTCTGTGCTGTCAAATAGATCAAGTATGAAAAAAAAAAACAAGACAAAAGACATGTTAAATTCAGACAAGCAACAAGGGAGGGCCTCTTTAAATGACTCCAGTGTCAGCTATGGCACTTTTTATTTACTCTTCAGAGGGAACTTGGATTGATATTTTATTGGGCCTCTTTGCAGTCTGGCTGAGTCACTTTCATGTTCAAACTTTTTTCACTGGAAATGACAAGGTTATGGGAAGTAACTTGTGTTTATAGTTTGAATGTTATTCATTTTGTAGGTTTCCAAGTCAGTCAGGTGGATCTCAGGGGGGTGGACAGGGTGGTTCTGGAGCAGACAATTCTAACTTATATGATGATGGAGATGATGATCTGTACAGTTAGGACAATCACATGTTCAATTTTATTTTTTGGAAACCTATCTTGACTGGGTTTACATGCGAGTGTATTAGATGGTTGTATTTCTCTTGAACACATTATTTCAATTTGTGGTTAACTATCTGAAAAAAAAAAAAGATTTGCAATATAAAGTAGAGCATAGCTTTCAAATTTCCTTATGTGATGTACTAGATACTACTGATATTTAATAAAAAACACATCTAGAATCTGCGGTGTGGTTACAACTAAACAACGCAAGCCAAATACACAAACTGTAAGATATATAAAACTAATGCCAGGTTGATTGGACAGCTCAGAAGGGTCATTCTATTGTACAATTTTTCAGTGAGACATTACTAACTTTCTTCAGGAGTTGCAAATACTTAACTAGTTTAATTATTTTAGCTACAGGTCCAATCAGCTTTGCATTTGGCTATGTGTTGTTCAATATTGCTAATCCTGATCAACCCAAAGAGCTGTTTGTCCTACGTGGCACATGCAACATTCAAAAGTGTACTGTGGAGTGGAGTGGGGGAGAAGTATTACAGTTAAGTGCTTCGAACTGTAGCCACCTGACAAAGTTTTTGACATCTTTTTGATTAGTTTGATGGCTTCTGGTTGCACAATGGTTCATACGAACGAATATGAAGTTGACGTACAAAACTTTAGATACAGAGTCTATACAGACAGTTGGTAAAATTAAATTTCCCTAAGGATCTGTGAAATGTTCAGTTTCAACCTTTTTTACAAACGCACAAGACTTGAAATTGAAAGTTAGGTCTCAAAAAAATCTTTACATGTAAAATGCATTTCCTGTATGGAAAGTTAAGTTTGCCCAAAATGTTTTTGGGCATAAAATTTATTTATCACCAGCTGAACTTGGCATAATCGCTTGTTTGAAACCCTTTGAAACTCTGACGTTTGATGACGAATCACGCAAAGGTTGATACCCTGCCTTTCATTTTCAAGGCACCTGATTGGTAGTTTAAAGAAACCGGAAGCCATAAAGCTCATCAAATTAATAAAAAACTTGTCAAAAAGATGTCAAAAACTTTGTCGGGTGGCTACGGTTCAAGGCGCTTGACTTTAAAATAAGAAGCACTCACTGCATGGAAGATAACATACCAGTAATAAGCAGTTATTGGCTCTGCTATTTTACATTTGTCAACAGCTGGAATAGCTTGCCACAGAAAGTTTGTTTTAGTCACATTTTTTGTTTCAACTGTCTAATATTAAATTCTCAGGTGTTTTCTGGTGGAATGTCTTGTATGGCAAAATACAAGGCCCTGTATGTATCTATATTAATGCCAACCTGCAAATCAGTAGTTGTTCACTTTTCTTAAAAATCAATGCCAGTGTACTGAAGTTGTAAAGGAGGAATATTATTATGATACCATCAGGAGCTAGCAGAGAAAGTAAGCTCGACTTTTTCAAGTTTGGCCATTGTCACTTCCAAAAATATGTAACAACTGATGGTCCCCCCTTGGAATATTTTACTTGATATCTTCATGTTATTGTTTTGGGTTGCATTATTTTATGTAATTGGTAATAATTTTTGTGCTGTTTTACTCAAAAAGCAGAAAAAGCTCCATAGCTGTGTGAAATCGGCCACTTTCTGCCGCATCAAAATTGCAAACATTGTTTTATCACTTATAAGATACAGTGGTTTTCACTTGAATGAAACCACATGTAATGACTTGCATGTTCTCCTATTGGCTACATGTATTTGCTTGGGCTTTGATTGGTTCACCAGACAGTCCAATATTTGCAATAAGCCATTTCCAAGTTTCCTTCTCCCTCTTTCAAAACAAGTCTTGGTGAAATGAAATGAGTTTGATTTTCAAGACAAAACACATGCTATTAACTGGTTTAAGTGATTTATGAAAGGTTGTGCACCAAAACTCATCTTAAAACAGCATATTGGAAAAGGATTATTGGCTAGAGTGATAACAAGTTAAGTTTTGATTTTGTGGAACTTAATAGAAAACTGCCATTTGCAGTTCTTCCCAGTGTGAAGCTAAATGGGAATTCCATGGAGGTATGGATGCTTTTTGGAACAACAACATACAAATAGTATTTGACCATTCTAACTGCCTAGTACATTTCACCCTCTTCTTTGCTACAAGTATGCAATTTGTCGGTTCTTCTGTTTACTAAACGACTTGTAACTACCAGCTGAGAAAGACATGCTCGGTAACACAATATATCTCGATATCTCACATTTTATCAACTTTTCACTGCTGTGAGTAACATTTTATTTATAATTTAGTACACAATGAAAATCAGTTCCATTTACATGGTTGTCTTTTCATTTTTGTCTTTCATCTTTCATTTTCCCTTGCCATATTTCTTCTATCTACACCCTCCCTGTTACAAACGATTTGTGTTCCTTCCAAAAAGGTACAGTGATGGCATTCCACTTTTCCTTGTAAAGTGCAGTCTGACATTGTTAGGCAGACATTTAAACACTACTAGCACTCGTATCAGTGGCAAATGGCTTAAATCTAGTTGGTATTTTGTTTGACTGTGTCAGTTGGCATATGGTAAGAAGTCAGCTGTACATTTTCTGTGACTTGTCACTACAGCTTTAAGAAACGATGAGTAACCTCGTATATTCCAACAGCTGCTGAAGATTTCTCATCGTAATCAGACCAATCCTAGTAAGGAAAATGTAAAACTTTTAGTTTGTTTTGTCTCCATAAATAAGATAAGAATCCTTATTAAAACTCGCTGACAATATATAGCACACTGGTGCTAGTTTGAGCGAGCAGACTACGAAAGCTGAATTCTATATTATTAAGACGATTTTAATACAGTTTTATTTCTAACGTTTTAGTTAGCTTAAATGCACGACCCCATAAGCGGCAACGCTTTAATCACCATCGTGTTGAAATAAAAACTATTGTATTGTACTAAACACAAAATGACTAAAATACTAAACACTAAAATGAGAAAATTAGGATAAAATTGAGTAGCATAAAAGATAGATTATTTCTGCATAAAGCAGAAAGTTAATTTTGGAAATCAGGTTTTCAAGTGCTACTATGATGACATTTGAAAGTCTCCAATCTAAGCCATTTTAACATTATAATTTGGTTTTATCAACTGGGTTGATAATGTGAATTGGCCACCGTAGAGAGATTCGAGAGCTGACGTTTTGAGCGTTAGCCCTCAACCAAATTTTAATCAAATGAAGCAAAAATATCTCACCCAGATTGTATCAGAAATGTCTGATTCTTTGCATCATGACTCTACTAGGTGAGTTGTGCAATATGCGATTAACAGTTAAGTTACCATGGCAACATGCTGAGTCCCAAACCTCCCCAATGTTAAAGGCTATTCTGGCCATGTTTGGCTGTCAATTTTGATATTTCTCATTGATCCCAGATCTACATGAACTCACAAGCATATTTATGTGTTAGGTAGGTTCTTTGGCCTCGTTTTATTTTTCCGGGCTAAAAATCACTCAAATACTGAAAACAGATTCGAGGGGACTGGAAAAGAGTGTGTTGCCATGGAAACAAGATTTAGTTATAACCATAGGTGTGTCACCTGAAGAACTATTACTGTGCCAAGTTTCAACTGTCTCTGTAAAAACATGCCCTATTTTTTACTTGATATATAATTGAGTTGCATTGATGACGTCATCAGTATCCAAATTTGCATATTCTACCAATTTTTTAAACTTGAATATCTCGGGAACTACTTCAGATATTCGAAAATGGAAAACTACATTTTTAATCTTCCATGAAGCACTGCATGACTCCCTTCACAGTAGCACTTTAAAAGAACTAAGAAAATCTCATTTTATCTTGAGAGAATTCCATAAGTTAGGCCATGTATATGATACACGTTGTATTACATTTCGGAAGATATAAAATATGAGACCCCCTAAAATCATATGATGTGGCACAGAAAAAGAAGGGATCCTTAATGCATGATGGAGGTAGATTATTTAATGCTTTATACCCTAGTAAGAAAATATTTTGAAGTCTTTTATTATACAGTGTGGTCCTATCGACCATCAAATTTAATAGTGATTGATTGTCCTTATCTTGAAAAACACTCTTCAATGCTTGTTCATTTAATATTTCAAGCTTATCTGAATCAACACACACAGTAGAAAAGAATTATTAGTAATAGTGAGTGAAAGCAAAGTGAGAAGAAAAAATAATGGAAGAGAAACATTAGCTGGATCGTGAAACTTAGATTACTAATTCTGATACCTTTTCTGATAAATTGATTTCTGAGAACTTTGATCCTGAATCAACCCCTTCAGCCACAAATCCAACCTGAGGACAAAATATAAATATAAAGCTTCGGAGCTAATTTTTTCTTTCTTGGGAGTTTGATATATCTTCTCAATCAAAACAAAAACTAAGGAGGAAAAAGAGAAATAAAATCATCAAAATCTATGCTAGTTAATCCTGGGTATCAAAACCGCCTTCACAGTTATGATTTCTTTGTTTTAACTTACTGTATTTATTAAATGAGTTTGAGAAGAACTCCAAATGACTAGGAGAGGGAACTACAAAAGACAAATAAAACTGTCTTGCCCAAGAACATAACACAGTGAGCTTGGCTGTTAAAGGCTTGAACCACTAATCAAGCACACTAACCACCAGGTCACCCCACCCCCCACAAACACAGAGTCACAACAAACCCTTGGGGAGAAGTCAACTGGTTCCATTCCTCTACAATCAAATGCCACCATTGTCTTGTATTTGTTGCTATCTTCTGCCTGAAAAAAAAAGTGTTATGTCACAGCTAGAGATACGCAGTACATCATGTGCATTTTATTACTCGAAAATGAGATTGTTTTAATTGCCTGATTTCAAACCGTGGGGGACAAGGTACGAGTCAACAAATTATGGGATTAGCAGCTATTAATCCCCATAGTCAAAGTGCACACCAAGCTTTACAAAATGCCCAAGTTTGGTGTTAAAAAAACGTTAAACTTTACAAAGAAATGGTATGGCTATCCAGACGCTTCGTCCGGATTACCAAACATTTCTTTGTAATTTTGACGTATTTAAATGGCTTTATGTCAGTCAAAACTACAATCATGGATGAAAGTGTTGACACATTTCAGCAAACCAAATGCTTTCTATCAGTGTCCTTCCGTAATTGAAAAACACACCTTTCTGTTGCTAGCCGAACCCCCCATTACCCCTTCCAGTGTTGAGATACACTCCGTGGACACTGCCATGTGGCTACAACATTGAAAAGGGGAGAGGGGGCCGAAATGTAAAAACTGGAGATTGAAAATCTCACGCGTTCAATAAAACAGGTATTTTTTGGGGAGTGTCTCAACTGCTTTCGTCCATGATTGTCTGAATTATACTTTACACAGTGTGAAGCTTTCTCAGCATCATCACTGTTCCATCTACTCAACTGTAGTACTTTGCATCATTGTTCAGCAAACTATAAATCCTGTAGCGCACCAGTAGAGTGCAATTATTACGTCACATAGTTTAATTATTGGAGAGAAGTATTTCACCAAATAGTTTTTGAGGAGTCATTGATGCAGAAAGGTGGAATTTTTTATCCGAACAAAAAAAATCGGCGTTTTGGAAACGTTTTCAAACTTACTCTCTTGGTTTACATTGTTTTTTAGCATAATTCTGGACAGTTCACTTGAGCAAGACATTACAGTTCAATAGTTCACAACACTTCACATCCCCAATTAAAGAACATAAAAGATACTTTTTATTTGAGTTATGTGAACCGTTGTGAATCGTCGCAAGGCCACCTCAGGGCAATTATATTCTGCTAACAACAACATCAATCTGGTTTTATGGTGGCAGCTGTTCTCAAGAACTGTTGCATTGTCAGCGATAGCTTGTGTCATTTGAGACTTCTGCTTCTAAGCTCAATCACTGGGTTTGTTATCAGCAAAATCACTCCAACAGATTTCGCGAATCAAAATCTACACAGATGTAAATTTGGAGCTTTACTTTGCCATATTATCTTACAAACACGATTTGTTGTTTTCTAACGTGTGTGGACTCAATTTGTGCTTAGCGAGACCACTTAATATTGCAGCCCACTAAAGCGGCCGCTAATGCGCGGAGACTGGAAACGAGTCTGCGGAAAACTTCTGTTAAACCTCCGAATCCTGACCTAAACTACAACTAGATGCTTTCTATTGCAGCGTTTATGATATTTTCAGTATTTTAAACACATGTATAGTACATTTAGGAAAACGACAAAACTTTTAAGTTTATAAGACACGTTTCAACGGAAACTTCTGTCATTGAGAGTTAATTAATGCACAAAGCGTTAGGAGTTGAATTTATAAATTGGAAATAATCCTAATTATGCTAGTAACAACAGAATGTGCGTAAAGAGTGACAATGTGAGAATCGTAAGGATAGTTTTAGGTTTACATGATGTAATTGTTGATTCAAAGAAGGTTGTTCCCTTTGAATATCAAAGGCGTCCTTTATATTAAGTTAACGTGAGGTATAACAATAAATTAATATGGAAACAATCCAATGAACACAAGGCACGACAATGTTCAGAATTCTGTAGATGTTTGAAGTGCACTTTCTATTTATTTTCGCTGAAAAGCAATTTTGGGCAATCATGGACGAAAGTGTTGACACATTTCAGCTAAACAAAGGCTTTCTATTGGCGTCCTTCCGTAATTGAAAAACACACCTTTCTGTTGATAGCCGAACCCCCCATGTCCCCATTTTCAATGTTGAGATACACTCGGGGAGTGACTCAACTGCTTTCGTCCACTGCTTTTGTCCATGATTTTAGCCCGATTAGCACCAAACTTGGGGATTATGTAAATCTCAGTGTGCTCTTTCTGACTTTGTGGATCAATAGTTGCTAATCTCATAAGTCCTTTCAGTTTGAAATCAGGCAATGTTTGCTGAATTACACACATTAACAATTTATTCTTTAAATTAACAATTTATTCTTAAAATTCTTAATTGATTCTTAAATCCATAGCAGAAATATTAACCAAACATTCACCATTGATCTGAGACAAAGAATGACCACAGACTTTAATTTTATTTTAGTTCACTAAAGATAGTTAACGACTGTTGTTTTCATTTGTCTTGTAATCCTTTCAACATTTTTACCTGTTAATTTTGTTTGGTTCAATTTTTGCTTGTGGGAAATTTTGGGTTTCACTTGAAATCAAGGTATTTTTAAGGGTTTTAATTTATGACTTTGTTTTAGGAGTTTGTGAGCACCAAACCAGTGATACTGCAAGACGGAGTTTTAATGGACAAAATGCCGAAAAAGAACCGAGCAATATTGCAAACCCCAATTTGCCACCAGCTTTCATGAATATTTATGTTTGTTTGAGTAACTTATTTCTTGAACAGAAAACAAATCAATTTACCTTGTACTCAGTGATACTGTCCTTTATTATATCTGTTAGTTGCAATAAGATTTTGTACCACTTATTAGAAATAACATTTGAAATTATACTGAAGTGATGATGATGATGACGGCAGTGAAAGTGGCAGTGAGAGAATACATGTAAGTAAATTTTATGGAACTACAAAATAATTTCTTAAAAATGCATCAAGGTAATTCCCTGGTAAAAGAACCCATCATAGATTTCCCTTGAAACTTGGCACATGCTTGCAACAAGTCAAGAAAATTATAAAAACATAATAAAAAGCGGGGGTCACCGTGATTGTTTCCATGTGAAAGTGCTGACGAATATGGCTATTTACGCTTCTCTGGCAACAGCTGTGCATAACCCAAAACGAGACAACTAAGCTCCATATCTTCCTTTAAGTTTGCAGCATCCCAAAATGTTTGACTTGGCTATATTTTCTATTCACCAATGTACCAAAACAATGTCTTTGAACACCTTTGTTTTTATTTTACACTCCAAAATAGATATGCGCTATTCGGCCATTTATAGCTGAGTTCATGCAATTTAGTCTCAATTTCCAGAAAACTGGCCATAGATTTCTGGCAATTTTTTCTTATTGGAATAAAACACTATTATCATTAAAATCATGAAAAAAAATGGGGATCACCGTACTCATTATGGCATTAGAGCTGCAGAATGTGCGCACGACCTGCATTTTCCCGACTGGGGCGAGTTTTCAAACTGTCATACCATTTTAAGGCCCTTGAAAGGTGGAAGACAGCATCGAAGAAAATATTTTAATACGGCAATTAGGACGTTATATGATGAGAGTGGGAGCTTAAGTCAAACGCAACAACTAACACTACCACTAACTTTATACGTTAATATGCAAATTTTGAACATTTAAGACTCATCTTGGCCAAAAAACTTGATCTTCAATCGACCCCATTTAATAATCTTTCTGCAGAAACTCCTTCTTTATGGCCACCATTTTGTTATGTGCAGTGAGAGATGTGCATTGTAAGGATAGTCTCTACATGTCTTGACAGCAACCATGTTAAGAAAATTTAGTTGCGAGTGCAAAAAACAACCAATGTTGGTATGAACAACTACCTCATTGACCATTGTGAACATTTACTCATCTTACCCATTGAGTTCTCTCGACCGCACAGTTTACATTTTGACACAAAGTTAGCACTTCCCCTGCTACCTTTTATTGCCTGGCTTTCCTGTGGTTAAAGCAAAGAGCAGTAAAAACAAGTAAATACTGAGGATTGTTTTTGGTAACAACTGCTTTGCATCAACAGTAAGCCAGTGTGCTCATTTGAAGTTTGTCACTTTGCAGTGTTGCCTCTATAGTCTTAGTGTCAGACGTTTTCTCACCCTAATCCCCTGAGGTGCCCTCGCTTTAGGGGATTAGGGCGGGAAGACGTCTGGCAATTCAGACTTTGTTACCTCGGGGAGTTTGCAACTGTATGTGAATTGCTTGGAAACACTTAACAAATATGCTAAAAAGAGAACTCTTTTCTTTGAATTGTGCAAAAAAATAACATGTTAACACTTGGCAAGCTTCAAGGTTTACAATTCACACCTTTAACATAATAATACCCTTGTAAGACTGACCAATTACCTTTGACAAGCTTTACACAAGTCTTACAGACAGTGAAATAATTGCTGAACTCACCAATCATGATCAGTTGGCCAGACTTATAACATCTCTGGATTTTGAAGATGGTGTCAGTGACCAACAACAGTTCTTTTCCTAACTACACTGATGCAGCTGATAACACTGTATAAACTACTGATTAAACACTGGGCCCAAATAAACACCAGGTTCAAATAAATGCCAGATCTATCATTCAAGATTTTAACAAATGCCCCAGCCTGTACTTAATTAAAGTCCCAGAATCTATTTAAGGAGGCTCGAAGAGGGTTTTCAGCTGTGCCTGCGCTTTCATTGCTCTCATTAGCTTGGGATCCAAATACGTGCGTGCGCTGCATCTGAAATCGGCTAAACTGTAAATGAAACATGCAAAGAACATTTCCTTTCATTTCGAAAAATTAACTCGGTGACCTACCTTGGATTTTTTTGCATACGGTTAACATTCAGTATACTGATTCAAATAGAAAAGTTTGGGCAAAAACTGTCTTTGAACAACACAGATTTTTCTAACACTGGCAGAAAAAGTACAGAATTAAGGGTGCTTTTAAATAACGAAATAAAAATGGCAGGTCACCAACTTGGTTTTACAGATAATTGGCAAAAACTGCAATTTGGGGGTTCTTTTGTCACTGTTGAGGTGTTGCCATGGTAGCCACTGTGACGTCATAGACATTCATAAAGTATTACCCAATAACAGAGTTCTGAATCCATTCATACTTTGCCCAACTGATTCTAACAACTTTTCTGTAATCCTGCATCGTTTTACAAGTACTACAACAGTGAGACAGCATAACTCTTTTAAGCCTCCTTAAAATACGGTATTTACTGAATTTGGCCTTACACAACAGGCTGAGGTTTAAATAAATGTTGGGGCATGTAATTACACAATATCATGCATTGCAGTAAAATGAGAATTATACTGGGGCAGCCAAAAGTAATAAATCAAACTATAGCGATATTTCTTGTTTACAAACATTGTGTTTGTTATTTAAATGTTCAACAAGTTAAACAAAAGAACTCTTTGTTTCACCAGCCAATAGTTCTCTGCTTGGCACATTAATAACTGACGTCACGAGAAACATTGCTATATAAATTATCTGAACAGGTGAACTGAAGTGAGAAATGTACGAGACAACAAATAGTAGGAATTCCCATATATTTTGCTTGAAATATAATTGACTCTGTCTTTTTTTCCACCCCTCACAAGTTGCCCCCAAAATAATAGAATTGAAAGTAACATGAACCTACCGAAAGACACATATAAATCCAATCCTTAGTATTTTCTCCACAGTTCTGACATTGCAACTAAAGAGAAAATGTGGTAAAATGGTAATAAATTTAATAATTATACTCCTTACCAGTATCAATTTGAAATGAAGGGCTTAAAAATGATGTTACAACACACTACTTTTAAATCATTGCTTTTGAAACAAATTTCACTTTGATATATCTTGCCTGCACTGCCGATTGATCAAACCTGGCCATGAAATCTTGTTTGCTTAAGTGTTTAGTGGACACCGCTGAGAAGTTGATCAGCACTAACAAACAATTTTTTTCGAATTTTCAAGCTCAGAACGAGGGGGCACATCAACTCAACACAAGGTGAGCAACACGCTTGCAATCAATGTCCTGGAATGGCATCACAAAATGTACTAGACCCAGATCCTTTTGACTGATTGTTTAAGTCTGTCATGTTTTACAAAAGAGCGATTTTTCACGACTTAGAAAATTCATAAAAAATCAAGGTTTCAACCGCAAGCAAAAATTTTTTGGCATTATGATCAGGGAAATGCCAATGTTTCTTCGGACCAAAAAAATTTGAATAAAAAAAAAAAGAATAAAGTGTTGTTTATTTTATTCAAAATTATTATTACTATTACTATTATTATTATCTGACCTCGGCGGATGGGTGTGAAGTTTTTTATCAAATCTTTAAAAAATGAAAATTAAGTTAATATTGAAGGATGTAAATTGTTGCTTTTTAGTTCAATGTATTTGTCGTTTATTTTGAAGATTTCTAGTTTTAAAAATTATTATTATTATTTATGTTGCAGTGTTTGCTGAAAAAAGTAAAAAAAAAATCAGTTAAAACAAAAGTATCATGTTACAAACAAAACAAACAAAGAAAATATCATGTTGTTGTAAAGAAAAGACTGAGCATCACGTTTGGTGTTTTAACGTTTATCAATTGTCAGTCCCATTGCATTGCATTCTGCACTATCCTTTGAGTCTGTGAGTTAATACATTTATTGTAGTTATAACATTCTTTATTAAATTGGTATATTTTCCCAACTATTGTGGTCTCACCTGTAGTACTTAACTTCTTTCTAAACAACAAATGAATAGAGGGGGTAAGTTTCTAAAGAAACTGTAGTGCTGCGTCGGTGGGAAGTATAACAATATAATTTGGTTTTATCAACAGGGTTGATAATTAACAATTATTCTTTGAAATCGAGGTGAATAGTGGCAGAATATTTACCGAGCCGCGAAGCGGCAAGGTAAATATTCTGCCACTATTCACCGAGATTGAGAAGAATAATTGTTTTAGTATATACACAGGAAGTGATCTCAACAACATTTTCAGAAGGAAACCATTGAAAATCGATTTAATTGACCTCCGAAACACTGGCGAAAAGCGAGTTTACACCCGCCATTTTGTTTTTGTTTGGCTTACGCATTATTCACTCGGTAGGGGGTGAATAATGCTCATTAGCCAGAGATAGCGAACCAATCAGATTGCTTAAAACACCAAGATCATTGACTGTGTATATACTAATGTGAATTGGCCACCGTAAAGAGATTCAAGAGCTGACGTTTCGAGCGTTAGCCCTTCGTCGGAGCGAATCCGGTCTCTTTACGGTGGCCAATTGACATTATCAACCCAGTTGATAAAACCAAATTATATTCTTTCTAAACACTTTACCTTCAAGTACCAACGGAAGTCTTCATCATCGGGCCTAACATTGGTCAAATTTTCCATGCTCGCTTTGAACTGCAAGGCGATACGCTAAACGAAATGTAAACAATGAACTTTGAGATTAGTGATATTTTTGCAGTGAAACATTTTGACGAGTTTACGATAATTTGAACAGATCTTTGGTCAGAAGTTATTGTCAACCATGACAATAACATGACCATGACCATGAAGTAGACACGAAAGAAAGCAAGGTAGTTTCCTTTCTCGAAAAACTCACCACCATCTTGCCAAGACGGTTCTGCGCCTGCACGCTGAAACGGTCAGCAGAATCATGCCATGCGTACTAATAGTGTACTTACCAAGATGGCGCACCATGGCTTTCTCGCCCGCACAGTCGTGGTAGAAAATGGATTGGCATCGGCCTTGAGAACTCTACAGCGTGTGCTTACACAAGAGAACGTCATGAGAGATATCCGTCTTAAACGTTACTACGAGAAACCAACAATAAAGAGGCGACGAGTGAAGTATGAAAGTGCGCTCAGGTTATACAATTCTGAGATGAAGAGAAAAGTGGACTTTCTCATGGCAAAGCAAAGAAAAGAGACTCCCTGGACTTGAAGATAGTTTTCTCTAGCTGAAACTTTTTACTCAGTGGTGAACAATCATTCAACTCATGTCATGATTTGACGTTCAGTGGGAACGATGTTGGACTGTTTTTTACTTCTGTTTGATTAACAAAGTGAACTGAATTACTATACCATATCAAGTTTATGGGTAATGCGTGATATCTTGTACACAGCGAAATAAAGGCTTGGAAAAAAAGGGCGACAAAAGTTGGAAAGGAACTATTCTCTGAATACCTTGAAGAAAAAAATATTCAGGACATGGGAGAGAGAAAGAGGATTAGCAGACAAGGAGCCCAGACTGACCACTTTTACTTCTATTTACAATCATTGTCCAATCAGAAGCTGCAGACAGCTTCCAGTTGGCTTCTGATTGGATTAAGGGTCCATTAACGAGCCATTGCAAGGCAGCTGCCTAAGAGAAATTCAAGGGAGCCCTTTGGGCTTCCAAAATTACAGTGCAGCTACCGGGGTCACCCAGACAAAGTTAATCAATCACAAAGCAGAACGGAAACAATAGATTTTAGCATTTTTCTTAACTTCAGCCAATGAAATGTTGAGTACAGAACAATGAAATTTCAACTTGCTTGTTCGCCACAAAAACAGATCGATACAAATCAATTTCTATTGCAGCCCATTTGAACTTGAGTAGTTGTGGGAGCAACATTTGGAAGGTAAATATTAGCGATGTTTATGAAAGAGAGGTTTGCCCATTCTATAACCAGGACTCTGTTTTAGTAGCAACTCACGGTCATCTTCATTGGGCGTGGCCGACGCGGAACTTCAAAGCTCTATTTTGTGGCAAAAATGTTGTGGAATCCAAAAAATAAAATTGCATAAAAACCCTGAAGGCCATATAAACGAAAAATGCTAAAATCTATTGTTTCCATTCTGCTTTGTGATTAGTTTACTTCGACTGGGTGACCCTGGTAACAGTAGCCGCACTGTAAAAGTTGGGAGCCCAAGCCACAATTTTGGGAGCCCAGAATTAATCATTTACAGATTAATTAATTCATTAATTAGCACCATTTCCTGTGTATACAGTAAGAACCTTGCATATCTTGGTAAAATGTAACAATCACATTTGTATCAATGAAAACACAAACATATTCCGTATTTATTTACAGTTGTTTACTTTTACTGGTGACTGTTACCTGGACGAAAATGAATTAAAATCTGAACCAAGAATGAAAGCCAAAACAGGATATTTCCAGTCTAAACATAAATAGGGATTTCTCAATGACATTCGGCATCTATGTATACAAGTCGAGCAGTAGATTTGTCTTGAATGCAAGTACTGGTACTACTAATACTAATAGCAGAGCATTATCAGGGTTCATACCCCTATTCACAGACAAATTTTCAGGACTTTTCCAGGCCATTTCCAGGACTCATATTGAATTTTCCAGGACTCCAAAATTCACATTAAACCCTTTTTCTTGCAAGATCCCAATATAAATTCTCCCACCTGTAAGCCTCACATTTCTTATAAAGTTAGATTTAGATTCTTATTTAGTCAGATTTCCGGGACTTTCCAGGACCTGTAATCTTTTTCCAGGACTTTCCAGTCATAGAAAATGCCATTATAAAACTCCAGGACTTTCCAGGACCCATACGAACCCTGATTATTCTCATATAACATCATCATTTGTAGTTAGTTCAGAGTTATTTCAGGTGTCGGGGTCCCTCAGGGTTTGCTGTTGCAGGAACATCAGTTTCCAAACAGAATTGCTCTGTAAATTATAATAAGAACCCTGAATTGATTACTTTTTTATCTTTATTGTATACTTTTTTCACCTTGTGACAATTTTATTTGAAATTGTTTTCTCTCATTTAGATTTAATTTACTTCAATTTACTTTAATTTACTGTTTGCATTATTATTCACGTTCATATCTTGACCCGCCTCGACTAGCTTTGCAGCTATTTGCAGTTCAAGCCCTTCTAACCTCCTTATAATCTGTTAATAAATAACAATAAATAACGATGATGACTGTGAAACAATGTATAACAATACAACAATTTATTCAATTCAGTTTGTGCTGTCCAGAGTAATCAAATAACAATGTTAGACCACTATATTTTGGCTGCCATTAATTACCTACTAGAAGATGGATATCCATGTTCTATAAGAAAATAATGCCCACTTGAGGTCTAGAAAAGCTGCTAGTGAATGCCCGAGCCGTTAGGCGTGGGCATTCAGCTGCTTTTCTAGGCCTCAAAAGGGCATTATTTTGTTATAGGACATTTGGGAAACCCATCTTCCAGCTGGTTTAGAATATAGCCTTAAAAAATCCTTAAAAATCACCGAATTTACGCACGCGGGCAGCCTTGTTCGTATTTCTGGCACTCGCTGCTCAATAGCTCGTCCACATTTTTGTCTCCCCTGTCACCTGAACTTATTTCATTAATAGTTGTTTTAGCAGCCATAATAAAGGAAATAAAAAGACAACTTTAAAAGATTGTTGCCGCCATTTTTTTTTTTTCAATTCGCAACGGAACATAAACTACATCCGGGGTACTGGGCTTCTATGGTTTTTGCCCATGTTCTATTAAAAATAAAGCCCGCTAAGATTCCATGGTGAGCATACAGGGCTATATTTTAATGTAAAATAATGTGTCTTGTCTTTTGACTCCTTTCTGTTCTGCTTGGCTGTTTACCCAAAGTCAACATAAGGCAATTAGTCAAGTTGTTAAAGATTAAAATATGCTTTTGTAAGGCATGATGTCATATGGCATCACACTTGAACCAAGTTTCAATTGGGTATCAAAAAACCAAAACCAAAATATTTTCTACTTTTGCCAATTACAAAGGATGGAGACAATCCAATCATCCAACCAGTTACTCAAAGTAATTACATGTATTGGACCCAAAGTGTGGGAAAATATGCACGCATGAGTCATGGCTGGTGTTGGTTTTACTTCTGGTGTCACTGGTTGAAAAAAAGGTTTTTAGACCAATCACTAAGCTACGGAAGCCGAAAAGGGACAATCGTCCCACGTACGCCGATGGCAGGATGTTTCAATGTTCCAAAATTTGCCTTCCACGTTTATGGCAGACCATAGCACTGCTCAAATTCCAAACTCTCCTCTCTTTTGGATGCAATATATATATATAAAAATATTTTTGGATTTGACAAGGATTTTTGGATTGTAAACTATTTTCGTATTCGTGAAAATTTATTTTTGGATCCAATAATTGTATAAAGATTTGAAATAGTTTTTTTAGATTTGACAAACTTTCTAACAAGGTTTTGCAAAAAATATTACGATTTGAAATATTTATTTGGATTTGAAAATTATTTTTGGATTGTCCCTTCTTGGCTTCCGTACTAAGCAAAGTAAATGCAAAACCAAAGCAGCTGGCATGCAAGCTGGGGGTTAGCCAACCTTGTCCCCAGGGCCATCTGCGGCCCGAGAGGCGTTTCCATACTGATGATGTTAACAAATAATTAGATTTCCAGAATATAATTACACCACAAAAACCACTGGTGTCAAAATTTGTTTATCTGTTACCAACATGCAATGGCATGTTCTTTCTTTACTTCTTAATTCAGGTCGTTCTTTAAGCATGATCATGATCATGATCATTTGTTGTTGTTGTTAAGCCCACCCAGTCTACCTTTAGTGTGTAATAATATCCAGCTTCTATTTTCGTTGGAGGAGTTATATTTCACATACATAATTTATGCAAATTGCCTAGTTGACCAATGAGCATTCATGACCAGATTCAGGACGGGGCTACGTCATCAGTATGGAATTTTAGGTGGTAAATCGCAGACTCTGTCTTACGAAATGCCTCTCAGGCCGGGAGCGAAGATGACAGCTGTACTCGTAGGCTAGCTGGGAGTTTACCTCTGTGTAAGAACCTGTTACTTTTTCTTTGTTTTTGAGCTATTGTTTCTCATCTGTATTGTTTCAAAGTAATTTGTTTTGTTTGTTCTTTGTTTTACGTCAGGGACAGCGGAGCCGGGGGGGCTGGGGGGGGCTTCAGCCCCCCCACTTTTTACAACAATGACAATTTTTTGTTTTAGTACAGGGTTCGTATTTACAAAACTTCCAAAATATTGCTGTAGTACAAAAAGTACCTGTCATTTTACACTTATCCAGGTTGTCTTTTTTTAAGAAATATCATGGAGAACGCTGAAAAAACCATTTCCGAGTCTCTAGATTTCCCCAGACCCCCCCCCAGAAAGTTGCACAACCGGCGCTCATTTTCAAGCCCCCCCCCCCTCACTCTCAAATACGCTCCGCCGTCCCTTTACGTCACTAGTGAGTTTCACAGGTTCTTATACCGAGGATGAGCCCAAGTTGGGGCGAGGTTTCAGTCTGGTGCAAGTGCTGTTCTTTGTCATAGCCCTATTTGTTTCTCTTAGCTGGCGTTGGCACAAAAAAACAAGGGGCTCTGGGAACATAGGATTTTCCAAAAAAAAATATGAATTGACAGAAGTCAAAATGTTCACCGGCCGTCACATAGACCCTTTTCATAAATGGCTGCCAATTTAAAATTCTTTTGTATGCATTCAAATTAGCCTCACTAAACTCGTTTGGGAGTAAAAATTCTTTTGAATTATCAACTAAAAAACGAGGTTAGTCAGGCTAATTTTGAGCCCCTCCCAGGGGTTTTAGGGAACACGGGAACTGTAGTATTTATTTTCAGGGAACAGGGGATATTTTCAAATTATTTTCAGGGAACAGGGGAACTCTTGACTAGATTGTTGGGATCATTTTGGGAACAAGGGGTTTTAGTAATGGGGAACAAGGGATAAAATCCAAAAAGGTTAAGGGATCTTGGGAACATGCACCCCCCCCCCCTGGGAGGGGCTCAATTTTAATATTTACAAAAGAATTTATAATTGGCAGCCATTTATGAAAAGGGTCTATTGCAACACATAACATGTAGAAAGATCAATACTAAATACATGAAGTCCAGAAGTCCCAGAACTGGAAATCCCATAATACCCCCAGACCCCTCCGGAGAAACGAAAAGGGCAATGGAGACGCGCACGAGAATGTCTACATTCATTTTTTTTGTTGGTCACTGAAGCACTTCCTACCATGACCTGTAATAGATTTTCATTGGACACCAAGATTGAAATAGAATCTTCGAGGAAAAGGTGAGAATAAAGAGTTTTCCTGCTTATATTTTAGTACGACGTTCAGTTTTGCCTTATACTAAGAAAACATTTCACATTTCATTCTTCTTTTTTCTCTTTGTTTATGATATAGATAGTGCATAAATACCTAGGATAGTGTGAATAAAGGATTGATTGCTTGATTGATTGATTGAAACACCCACGAAACGTGCAGTTGACCGTGGAATCGTTTCTTCTTGTGCTTAGTGGTACCGCACCATAGTTTTCACGGAGCATATACTCTAGCATAAACGTACAACACAGCAGCGGAGCTAGCGATAAGTGGCTGCTGTGGCAAAAATGTTTAGTTATCACTTCTAAAAATAACGTTATAATCACAATTTTATTCACAAAATATATACATAAATATCTCACTATGATCTTAAGTATAACGATTGACTTTCTTTTCTGTGGCATCGTTCTAGGAATGTTGAAAAACTAAATACATACAACCTGTACTAAATATGAAGTCAACTTAGTCTATTTTAATATACGGGGGCGGCAATAATCAAGTCCGGTGGCAGTAATCGAATTATCACCTCAAATGGTAGACAAAAAGCAAAACGCAAAATGTCTTTTTGCATACATTATAATAATCCCGCGAACAAAATCGAACTTAATCGAACGCGATCGTTCGATTAAGTTCGATTGTGTTCGGCAATCAAACACGGAACTTTTTATTGAGTTCGATTATCGAACTAATCGAACATAATCGGATTGAACTGTTCGATTTTGTTCAATTATGTCCGGAATGAACATATACGGCAAGAATCCAATGAGTTAGGTGGATTGCGTCTTAGAATGTTTGATAAGTGTAACGGATACAAAACCATCTATTCCAACACAGAACAGAATATCAATTCCTATGCTCTTCACGAGTATCATTCATATTTCTAATCTCGCATCAACATAACTATAGTTATAGATTTTGTAATGGTTTTTGGAGTTCAGAGTTTTTTTCTGTTCAGTGTTGTGCTTCTTTTCACTTTGGGCCGGCTAGCATAATGCAACAAAAAGGCCACGGGTTGATATTTTAGTCCTTGCCGATACTGCTAACGGAACAAAAAGACGGTGAAAGTATTCAGCACTTTCTTTACTAGTTACTGTTTTCTTTTCAAGGCCGAAATTAATATTCTCAATGACTAAATAAAGTCTCCATTGTGACCTCGCCAGCTTACTACCGCGTGCTCTGTTTATCTGTTTACCAGCTACCCTTTTCATGCATAGCTTCCTCTGTCACTGTTTGAGCTTCTCAAGTCTTTGAAGCGCGGTGAAAAACGTCGCGTGGGCCAAGACTGGGCGTTCATGGTAAAGCTAACACAGCAATCAAGAGTTCTGAAATAGAACGTTTGATCGATTGTGTTCGATTGGCAATTTTTTTCTGTGGCTTTGATTGGTGTCGGCAGTCGAACTCAATCGTTTTTTTTTTTTTTTCGATTGAATTTCGATTTGCGGATGTTCGATTAGTTATGCCGGGAATATACATGGCCGTATGGACACATGGACCGGGCGTGGTTGTTGAAGAGGGTAAAATCGTAACCCGAGATTATCTTCCTAACACGAGATTAAAATTTAACCTCTGGTTTAGCTCTAATTTAACCATCTTTTGAACAACGTGACGGGCCCCGTAGTGTACTGAAGCAAGTCAACATAACAACCGAACAGGAAGGCACTTACAGTGTTTACTGGATAGTTTGTACTTGATCGTGTTTCACAGTGCCTGAGAGGAACTGAGGCAATTCGCTCGCCTCGGTTCCTCCTCTTTAAATATAATTTGGGTTTATCAACTGGGTTGAAATGTGAATTGGCCACCGTAAAGAGATTCGAGAGCTGACGTTTCGAGCGTTAGCCCTTCGCACCGACGAAGGGCTAACGCTCGAAACGTCAGCTCTCGAATCTCTTTACGGTGGCCAATTCACTTTATCAACTCAGTTGATAAAACCAAATTATAATGTTATACTTCCCACCGACGCAGCACCACAGTTTCTTTAGCAACTTACCTCCTCTTTCAACCGAATCACATAAAACGACTTGCCATGTTTCAGTTACATGTTTGGCGTTTGCCAATATAAATTTGTGAAAATAAATCTACTGATATTCCAAGAAGCTTTTCAGTTCACGCGGAATGTTTAACCGATTTATTCTATATAAAAGAAACTTTATATTATTTTGACTCGAGTCAATATGCATTAATACGTTAATTTGTACTTGGCATGTTACTGTTTACTCTGCCGCTGTTCATGCTTTGGTGTATATATGAAAAGATATCTTTGGCAGCTATGTCACTCATGATACAGTGGCCGCCTCATTCTGTTGTGGGTCGGAAGCTCCCTCTGTGCTGGCCCAGTTTCGTGACTCCTCTCTCACCAGCTATGTTGTTTTCTAAATGACGTCCGTTATTAAGTGCCTGCCAAGCAGCCAACTCAGGAGCGTTACCACAGTACTAATACGTCTGCAGCAAACCACTGATGCTGATTTAGATTTAGCGATCGGTGACCCATCGCTGTCTACATCGTCTTGCTTACCTTTAGTTAAGTTGCCTCTGAAATAAACAAATTTACAAGAATAATTGATGACGACAAGTCATTAAAACGACCTATTATGTAACTCAGTTAACGTTTTAAATTCCGAGATAGCTGCGTAATTTTGTAAAGCACTATTTGACGTCCACACATAAAATGGATACGGCTTCCGTCCACACGTATCCGGTGAAAACGGTCACCGAACACGCAACTTCGAAAATCCTCTCTAGCGTGGATTTTTTTGGAAACGCCGTTTTCGTTTTTACGTGTGGACGGGGGTAAACGGAACTTTTCGAAAACGATGACGTATCAGTATTGGATCCTGCCCACCCGCGCGAAAGAAAATGGCACCACGTGGCTTCCCTTTAAATCTTGCGGGCTCATTTTACCTGCGTTTTGAAATCGTTTCAGCGTTTTCGTGTGGACGGCTGAAAACGATGAAAACGGTACGTGTGGACGCGAATTGTTTTGAAAACGGAGAAAATAAGTTGCGTTTTCAAACAAAAACGGATACTTGTGGCCGGTGTCTAAAACTCACCTTTTTTCTGTTGGCGTTTTCGTTACTTTAAGCACTAGTTTTACACGACTGAAATCTGGCTTTTTTCGTTTTCTCCCTGGGCATCGTCTTCTATGTCTCCTACGACATTTTCTGCGTTTATTTTTTCTTCTTGGGTTTGGATATGGGGTTCTGACCGTTTTGTAACTGAGACAGAAAGACAGATCAAATATTATTTCAAAACTTCCAAAAGCCAACAACGTAATTACCGTCAACTTCAATTTTAGCGCGACTCCGTAGTAACGAAAACCGGCTTAGATCAGAACTGGTCATTATTTGACTACCCTGTGTGGCCTGGACGCGGAAATGGAAGAGAGAAAAGAAACGAGCTCAGTCGGGACAGTTGTTGGCAAGCTGCGCATGAAGCCGGGCACGGGTGGCTTGGATGTTCAGTGTTATAATGATCACCAATGACGTAAAACAAAAGATTCAAAGCGCAGTAGACAATACAACACTATTAAACAGAAAACAATTAGAATTGTCAATTGTTCTTCAAATCTCAAGGGAATAGTATACACAATAAACAATATTCAACAGCAACACAATTAACCAAAAATAGCTTCCGCAACCGTGCTCACGCGATGAATTCACTTATTTCAACAAGTAAGCCCCGTACTTTGGTAGAGGCTGCTCTGGTCTCATGTGGTGAACTGCAAATCCTTCGCGTCTCATAATATCTATAATACTGTGATTTCCAAGAAAATGTCCTGCAATAAGAAGTACAACTAAATAAATAAATTTTTAAAGTGTCACACTTGTTTATTTTTGTATCACATTTAGCGAAACGTTCTAAGGCTAACCACTTGTTTTCGTTAATGTGTACAGGGGAATCTAATGCAGACAGTATGGGTGTAATACTGATTCCATGTAACCACGTTCTTCTGACAAACTAATCTAACTGTGATCTCACTTCAGCATCATAATATTCTGTTGACGTACTTACCCGCACCAAACGCGAAAAAGAAATTCCGTTCAGGGTACTTGTTTAAAAGTTCAATTACTCTTTTTGCCATACGTTCATTTCTCTTGAAGATCAGCTCTGTTCTAAAGTATTGATCGATCTCTTGCGTCTTCCTTAATTCTAAGTGTCTTAGTGAAGAGTTAGAAGACATACTGGGGAGTCGTGTTGATTGAGTAGAGAAGAGCACGGAGTTGAGGTCACCGCAGTTGTAATGGTCTATCAAATCATCTGTAGAGTAAGTTAAGTGTGCTTTACCAACCCGCAAGTTTTCCTGGAAATTTAACGTTTGGTTCAGCGCAAAGGTTACCTGCAACAACAACAAATACTCATTAGGCTCGATCAAAATGCAACCCTCGTTCAACAAAAATGTACAATTTGTATAAACAACAGTATCATTTTTGCTTTTTGGTATTGTTCCCAGTGTGATCCTCACGGAAACGACAGAACGTTCACACGCAACCTTTCTTAGTTTTTGCTTTTTCCTAATCCTTGAATACGGTGTCATTTATGATTTTTAGGGGTTGAGCCTTAAATGAGGTATCAAATTCCGTTTTCTTTGTCCTTAGCTTATGAATGAAAAGGCGAGCTATTGAAAAAGCTTATTTGAAAGGCCTTAAAAATGGAGGAATGGCGTTTTCCTCCTTTCGTTGCAGATGTTCAATATTTTTGTATTATGCAAATTGGGTACTGATAACATCGTGGGGGGTCAAAACGCAAAATAGAGAATATCTCTGCAAGTAATGATGCAATGAAATTGGAACTATAGCCCAAGAAATACATCAGATGGTGTATATTTAGGAGTTGCTATGGCAACATATCCAGGTCCAGATCTCTAATATGCAGAAATGATTTTTCCTGTAATTGATCTTGAGCTTGAGCAAACATCGTCGACTTCGTAATAGCCTACAAAGAAGGCGGTTTTTGTGGGGGAATGCTTCGAAAACAGCGACCACGAAAGACCGGCCGCAATTTTGAACGCGCGAAAATTGGGGAGAGGAAAACAGAGAAGGGGGTAGGGGGAGGTTGGTTATTCGGTCTTTCGTGATCGCTGTTTTCCAAGCATTCCCTCCACAAACTAACTTCCTAAAGGTTAACCAGGAGAGTTAGTGCAATGTGGGCATCACGTATGCTTTAAATGGGATCAATCATTTCGCCCTATTCAGTGACAAACGGGCAACATTTGTTTAAAGAGGAAAGAGACTGGAACCAAGATTGTTGCCATAGCAACATAAAAATATGCATGATGTGGTGTTTTTTGGGGGGGCTGCAATGTGCTTGCAAAGTTCCAATTGCATCGCACCACGACATCCAGAGAAACGATTAATTTTGTTTTTAATATACCCATACTGACACACCTTACACCGCATCAATACCTAATACGCATAATAGAAACGATAGGAAAACGTCATTCTTCTTCACTTTTAAAGGCCTTTCAAGCTTATTTTCCAATAGCTCGATTTTCATTTCGTAGGCGTTTTAAATAGGGTCAGTGTTCGAGAACGTTTGCGGCACACTCCAATCCAAAATTTGAAGGAGTACTCCCCCAGTATCAACAGTCTCGAGACATTACACGCCATATAAAAATCAAATAAGGCATTGTTCAATAACGGAACAACAATTCAGTTTATATAGAGCACAAAACGAACAAAATTCTTTGCCCACAACACTGTGGACACTGGAGTTGATCACCTCAATCAGCAGAGTTGCTTCGCTGATTAGCTGTGTTGTTGTTATAAAAAGAATATCTAGTTCAAACCTGGTTTATGTCACATTAATCGCGGGGAATATGTTTGCTTGGCTGGTGACAAGTTGTTCTTTTGAATGAAAAGCTGTTGCTTTCGCTGGTTTCCCCTTTGACTAGATGAAGCTATTTAAAATCCAACCGAAAAGCAGGACATAAATTGATCGATTTCACGATTTCTCCAATAGCATTCAACCGTGGCCCGAGATGTATTGTTTCAAAACTGATTCGAGTCAGTTTTTCGCGTACCCTGGTGAGACATCACGGACAACTAAATACATCGTTTATCTTCGTATTGCAGCTGTAAATATTGAAGTGATTACATTTTATCTTCCTAAGTCCTTAGTTTATGCCCTGAGGTTTTTGATATGCGAAGAAGAGTGTGATTGCCGCTTGTTAGCAACTTAGGAAATGTGGTCGGTTTAATTAAAAATTTGTCGGCTCCTGTTCGCGCGCGCACATGTGTACTAAGTTTGTTCAGTACTCTTGGGCACCTGCATACTGTGCCGATGACCTTTTTCACCATTTGTTTTTCGACTTCCAAACTAAAAGCATTGTTGGGCAACAAGTAATAACAGTTTTCTTGTTTAAATAACAACTGACAAAACAAATTTAAACAGAAGCTTGAACCTCGGGTTATTAACATATATTATGAAGCGCTCTTATGTGGATTGCCCATACACGACACTCATATGTTCGGGGTGTGTATCGGTCAAGAGTCTTTTTAATTTGAAACATCAAACAGCACCGCCTTTCATCCCAAAATTCTATAAACATGAAGGTACTGGAATAAAAACGCATTTACCATGCACTTCAACAAAAGCAAAGACCGTATATCCACAAAAAATCGATGCATTTTAAATGTGGCGAATCAAAATACCTCTTTGGTTCGCTTGCCACGTACGTTGACAACAGAAAAACTGTTTGACTAATGGCAAGAAGTGTTTGCATATTTAATTGATGTCAATTCAATTTATGTTATTACATCCCTTCAAATCGCTAAACAAGTCACAAGAAGGAGGTCAAGTTATAATTGGCATAGTATTCTCTTAGATCTGTTCTGTGGTTTGGCCAGACTTGAGTCTTGTGAAGTCCAAAACGAGAATGTGGCTGGTAGTTATTTCTAACGACACGCTCTTGATTTAATTAACACCATTGTCTATATTATAGTTTGTTGACATAAGAAATGAAAGCCACGCATTTAAATGCAACACGGATTTCAACGTAATGCAGGTAAAATTTCTGTTGTAATCTTTTTTAACAAATACCTAGTCTCCCACGAACAAAGAAATGGAAAATGGTGTTGCCAAATGCGGTAAGGAAATCCATGAACAAAGAGGCGTGATAATAATGAAAGTTTAATGACACCACTGCTGCTGCGCTGTGTTTTCATATCGAACTCGATAAAAGCTGCACAAAAAAACCATGTAATAGATACTCTAGTCGGAGCTTAACACAGGGCACCGAAAGGAAAGCCGCCACAAGTATCCGCCGAAAGTGGTGACGTTTAGTCATCACGACCATTTCAAGAATCTTCTTAAAACTATTGACTGACGTAAATCAGTGAGAGTTTGCTTGGGTTTTTTTAAGCAGACACAAGTATTCCTCGATACAAGGTGTTAACTTGGTAGTTTTTGGACGCGATTAGCGAGGGAAAAACGAAACAGTTTTCGTTAGTACGTGCGCCTAAACAATCAGTAAGCAAAGCAGCAGGCAGTGAGGTCAAGTCACCCTGGTAAAGGCAAACGATCGGCTTTCATGACACTTTACAGCATTACTTGGTTGGCTATAAACACGTTTCTTTTGCTCCCAAACTCTTGACAAAACATTCCACAAATTCATTTAAAAACACTATGAAAGGCGCTATCAACAAAACATGATTAAGGAGCTTTAGCCACTGTTTTGACAGAGTAAATAACAAAGCTCAATATAAACATAAATGCGCTCTTTTTACGCTTCCGCAAATTACCACTCTGCTCACTTGTGCAGTCGAAATGTTTCAACGCTATCTTTGAACTCTAAGCTATAGACAGCTTGCTATTGAGTTATAACAAACCTAAGAAGAGAGCGGCTCAGTTGATACCACGCTTCAGTGAAGCGCCTGAACTCCCAACCGCTAAGTACGCAATTTGTTGGAGGCCGAAGTTTCATGCGCTAGGAATGAAATATACACAGTTAATTGTCGCGTGCAATTTAACTTAAACATATAATGTTGTCAGTCTCAGTTAATCCATTTTTGTCGGCATTAAGCTGGATTCTATTAAGAAACTTTTGACTTAGAGAAGATTTGAAGGATTATGCGATTCTCACTTCACAAACCTGTGTGTCGTTCAGGGAATTAAGCGGCAGGCACTGTTCCTCCACTTCCTCCACTGCTCCCGTGAACTTTTCGTTTCTGACAGCTTCCGAAGCAAGATACTGATCCAGAACTGGTATTCCTCTGCTCTTAATGTCACTTTCGGTCAGAGAATTCACCATAAGCATAATCCATATTGGTCGCTTTTGCTGCCAGTCTTTAGTCAAAAGCTGAAATATTTTATCGGCATAAGGCGCCATTCCTGTGCGATATTCTCCATCATTGTCTTTCAACCAAATTGGCATCATTTTCTTAATGTATCTCAAATGCCTGTGAAGGCGTCGATACATACTTCTTGGTAACACGTTCTTAAGAAGTCCTCCCTTGGGTAGCATTTGACATTTCCAAAGAGCATTCACTGTGGGCTTGTTAGTCAAATCAAGCTCAAAATATACGTATTGGCTCGTCTTGAACGCTGCCTTGCTGTTTGTAGGAATGTAGTCCCATACTCTTGTGTAGGGTACGTGGATTGTACCGAAGAAGTAAGCCGGTGGATTTCTTTTCACTAACCACAAAAACGAGTTGAGGTTCTCTTGAACCTGTAAACACGAGTACAAATGAAATATGCACAACGTAATTATTTTTGAAAGCACAATAGAACAGTGATCTATAAGAATTTAAGTGCACACATTAACGCACACAAGCAAGAGATCTTGAAATCTGTTACCGCGTAATCCGAGCAAGATCTTCTGGAAAATGTGCGGTCCGGTGTAGCATTCGGGCTCCGGAGAGGTGACTCTGTTACCTGCAGCATGTAGAGAGGAGTACAAACAAGGCATGTTATGATTAGTAAGTGATGAAGTCCTATAGTCTTAACTTGATCCATTTGTCAACTTACAACGAGAAGTAAAACCCATAAAAGGTTCGAGAAGGACGCCATCCCTTCATCCTAACCACAGGGATTAACTCTATTACAGCAACAGGACTTTTCAGATTGTCAGAGTTGGCGGTCATCTGGACTTCATAGCTCACTAACAGACAATCTTTAAATCTCGCCAGCTCCGGCTCAAGCGCTTTGCGGTCTTCGCTCGGGTTAGTGACTTGAATGCTGATTGGCTTAGCGAACTTCGTAATTGGCGCACAGTTAATCTTGAGGGGCGGGCCGTCACTGAACACAATAGACATGTCATTAGCCGTGACAGCAAGCAACACGCCTGACAGTTATGCGTTTAATTGGGGTGCTCACCTAAATGGCTGAGCCGGCTTGTATGACAAAACGTGATCTAATAAGCTATCTTTTGCTTGACTGCCGCGCTGTTTTCCAAATCAGTAGGAGTGACAGATTAGACACCAACATAAAGTGGTGAACTTCATCCGACCGTTGCTCGTACCGAGGACCGTCCACTTTCGCCGACAACAAATAATTTCAAAAGAATTCAACAGAATCAAAACGAGGAAGTCACGAATTGGAGAACTGCCACTGTCATAAGGAATTTTGCTGTATTGAATTTTGATATTGAAGACCCGGGATTGAAGATGTTTTCAAATGTCTAGTTGACTGGAAAAAAGGTTGCGTTTTAAATAAGCATTTCCGTTAAAATGTTTTTCGCGGGCGAACCACCTGCAGCAGCAGGTTTGTGGAACTCAAAAGTTTCTTTAGAGCATCAGCCTTGCCTGGCTATTTACGAACCCCGCTGTAACGTCATTTGTGAGAACACGAAGTGAGTGCACATCAGTCAGCAAGCTGCAGCAGACCACAGTCAAACATTTCCAGCAATGATGTCTATTCATCTCTGGGATAAAAGTAAAAGTCTCTAGAACTTGTAAACATGTGTTATTGTGTTCCTTTTGCCAGTGACGCTAAGGCTACGCCCACACTAATTCGGATAAATTTGAAAACGCAACCTTTTATTTCCGGATTGGCTAAAACGGCGTTTTCGGTCACCGAAAACGGAACTTTTGCAAACGCTCTCCAAAGTGGATAAATTTGAAAACGCTGGATAGATGTGTTAGTGTGGACGGCGAAAACGGAAGTTTTTGAAAAAACTGACATCAAAACAGTTGAACGAAAGAGACTCGAGTGATGTGTGCATGTTCTAGAGTGAGCGCTTCTCTAAAAACGTAACTGTTTTAATATTTGTTAACCCACGTTCCACCTTAAGAGCCGAGAGCTCGTTCAACATATCAAATTGGAATTTGAAATGTTGGTTTTTTAGGAGAGGGGAAAACCGGAGTACCCAGAGAAAAACCACTCGGAACTAACTCAACCACATATGACGTCGGGTCCGGGAATCGAACTGGGCCACATTGTTTGGAGGCGAGCGCTCCCATCACTGCATAAGTTAACCCTGCTCACCTCGTACCCTTTGGTGAGGCAGCCTTTCAATATCAATGGTGAAACAACTTGCAAACCGTATATCGTGGACAGAAACATTTTATCCGCGTTCGGGGCGAAAACGCCGTTGTCAAATTTATCCGGCTTAGCGTGGACGAGGTTGCCGATTACCCATTCTCGTCCCCAGAGCCGCTTGTCCCTCTGGGCTGGGCCTGTGCACAAGGAACAAGTGGCTCTGGGGACACATGATTTGATTCGCTGAAATCAAACAAAGTGAGTCCAGTCACATCAGCCGTTTAAAACGGTAGATGTGATTGGACTCCCTATGTTTGATTTCAGCGAATTACAGGTTCTAGAGAGCTGCGAATGATCCCTTCTGTAGAAGAAAGTACAACTGTAAACATGGTTTTTAACGCTATACTAAATGTTTGCTTTTCCATGATTTTTGTAGTAACAATTATGTTGTCGTCTTTGTATAAAGTCCTGTTTTCGGAAATCCGACGAAGTCAGAGAGACAGCATACCGGAAACACTCGAAGCCTCCTTTATCTTTGCAAGTCAATCTTTTCGACTAAAATGTCATATTTAGAACGATATATGCTTAAATTGTAAGGATTTCGTGAAAGATTAGCGCCCCCATTGAAAAATAGCCAATTTCACAATCATGTTCGCATCTACGAACTGTCCTCGTCCTCGTTCAGAAATCGATCGATTGCTCTGGTTAACCGCTGACCGACAAATAGTCAAACAAACACAGGACATTGCACGCTTCGATTTTGATCGCATTGATATCTTCAATCGGTGACTATACAGTGCTTTCTTTCTTTTTATCTCATAACCAGGCACAGCTTTCAGCGAATGTGCCAAAATGTCGTTCTCGAAGAATCTTGCAATGGAGCATCAAATGGTTTCTCGTGCTGCTGTGATACATATGGCGACTAGTTCCAACTCTATAAATTTCAACGGCGATCGACTGGTGGCAGATAGGTTTTCCTTGTCGTTCGCATATTTGTTGAAGTTATGGTTGACTATAGCTGAGTTATAATCTTAACACTAGGCAAGGGGCATTGGAAAACTTGTTACAAAAGACTAGTTGCCTTTTTTCGTTCTGCTGTTACACTGTAATTAACTGTTCATTTTATATTTATGTTGCACTTAATTTTACTTATATTTATTGTTGTAGTTGAAAGTATAAAAAGGACTATAAATATTTATATATGTGAATTTGTTGTTATTTTTCATTCTTACTTCAACATAAAACAACATTGAACAATTAAACCATTGTCATTATGGTCAACGTAATTGACTTGTATACAATGTCCTGCACTTATATATGTTACACACTTTTAATTTCAGAGCAATTGCTTGTTGATTGCAACTTAGCAATTCCAGATTGCACATTGATGTGAAGAAAATCAGGGCTTCAACGCATCACATTTCACATTATTTCTCAAGTTAGAATGTTTGTATACTGCATATAAAAATATCATCTTTTTCAAGTAGAGTAATTCTATATAAAATATCAATAAATCATAAAACAATTAGTAAACTTGTTTTTATTGTTCTTTTCTCTATAAACTTCTTATAACATCTACATTTTATGTAAAATAACCAGAAAAACATTCTTTAAAAAGAATCAGATTGTTTAATGTTTTTTTTTATATTTTAGGCAAACACAATTTCCTCATCTTTAAACTGTGAACATAGTAACCACATGTACTCATAGAGGGCTTTTTTTATTTATTTCTACGCGAATAAAGTTGATGTATTGGAACATCCCATCCCGTGTGCAAGCCTTTAGTCTTCTTGTTCTGTAATAATCTCAGTGACAGCAACTGAATATATTTGAGCTGAGAGCCGAAGAATGCTCAACTTCTTGCCTCTCTGTCAGTTGGGACCTTGCGAAACCACGACAGCGACACCAATGACAACGTCCACCAAAATGCATGTAAATTTTGCGTGAGAATCTCAAACTATCAAAATTTGTTCAGTGTGATTATCGGTATCAGCACTAATAGACCAATTCGGCTAACGTGTTTACATCCTTGTTGCCACCCAATTCAGGTCATGTGATGATTCATTTGGTGCAATTTGTCATACACAACTGATTGCATGCATGTACAAACAAAACAATTGTAACCTAGCAACAAGGAGGTAAACACGTTAGCTGAATAGGTCTATTTCTACTTGGACATTTAAGCGCCTATTTTATTCAAACTAGACAGCTAGATAGATAGTTTTAACAACAATTTTCAAATCGCAGCCTCCTAAGGCTGAATTGCTTGAAAATTACAAAATACATTATTATCTAATTTAAAATGGATAATTAAAAAACTCCCATTTTGTGGCTCACGTTTTCAACACACACAGTCTTTAGGTGGTGATTTTACGTGGCAAATTTTGGCCTGGGCTGAAATTTCAGCCCGGTGAGGGAGGCTGAAATATTGTTGCGATGTTACATGACAAAACCCGGGCTGAAATATACGCTGAAGAAAGCAACCTCACTGCCCATGCTCATGTTCCCTTTTTGGCCCGGGCTACATTCTCGTCCCCAGAGGACGTGATATCAATTAGTTTGGTCAGCAACAAGGAATCAAGACCTCTGTCCGCAACCAAATTGTGAGCATGCGTAGAGAACTCATTTTGTAGCTTTCAGCCAATCAGATTTCACTTTGTTCATGTGCAGAGTGACGAGAAGTATGTGAATCGCGGACTTCCGGTGTTGGACCTTCCCAGAGGTCGTGATTCTTGGTGCTGACCAAAAGGATAGACGACAACAAGCTTCATATAATTATTACAAGCTTTATTACCAAAATAAAAAAGTTAAGCTTAATCACGACCTCTGGGAACGAGAATGCCCGAGCTGGCATTCCATTTCGATTACATGGACTTTTGCGGATTTTTCAGCCCATTTGCCCAGGCTGAAATCCAGCCCAGGACTAAACTTTATCCACATAATCGCCACTTTCATTTCAAGAGGATTTTTTGCAGAACCCAGGCTTAAATCTCAGCCTGGCTAACCAGGCTGAAATTCGCCATGTAATCACCCCCTTTGTCATTCCAAGTCGTTGTTTTGCAGAGGACGACTAAGAAGTGAACAAAGATGGATAACTAATGTGCAGGACTATTGTTCTGCTCATTAATCTTTTGTTTAGCAATCTCGTGGTTTCGTAAGATCCCTAACGCCTGCCACGACTTCTAATCTATTTTGAGAACTCTTTTGAATTCTCTTTTCTTCTCAGTGACAAGCACCAGCTACAAATTTACTTTATCTTTATCAAGTGCCTCATATCGCCTAGCAAATCGCCAGGGGTAGTCAATCGATAAACCATTAAGGGCCCATTAACCGATTCACACGCGCTCGCGTGCGTTGCTAAGGAGGTGAAATTTCACTTCCGGTTACTTACGTCAGCCTGCGCGCAGAAAATAAAAACAACTTAAAGTGCCTATGAAATGAAAACCATGTTAACCTTATTTGAAAGGCACTTCAAAAAAAGGAAGAATGGCGTTTTCCTTTCTGCAATATCTTCTCTTGTTCCAGAGATATTAAAGTTTTTGTATTATGCAAATTAGATGACTGATGACGTCACAAGGTTGACAGAAAATGGGCCAAAAACACAAAATCGAGAATAACTCTTTAAATAATGGAGCAATGCAATTGAAACTTGGCACCTGTGTTGCACCCTAAGAAATACACCAGTTGGTGCATATTTTGATGTTGCTATGACAACTGTCTTGGTTCCAGTCTCTTTCCTCTTTGAATCAAATATTACCATTAGTGACTTGATTGGGACAAATATCTGGTTTATTTGAAACATACACAATGTCCACAATGCACTAGGTCTCCTTAATAAGCTTTAGCAAGTGGATGTTTGGTAAAGATCAAATACAGGAATTATCATTCCTGCATAAAAAAGACTGTCGCCATAGTGATATACACCATCTGATGTATCTGGTGTATTTCTCTGGGTACAACATGGGTGCCAAGTTTCATACATACATACATACATTCTTTTATTTTCTAATAATTATTTTAACAAATTGGACATGCCCACAGGTAGCTAGCTAATCTAGGTGGGTCATGTCTTAACTAAAAAGAAAAAGGTAAGTATAGAAGTTAACAGAAATCAGGAAATTAACCAGAGAGAGTACATATACAAGTTTACAGAAATCAAAAAACTGGAAGTTAACTAAAAAGAGTAGGTATAGAAACAAAAATACAACAATATTACAATTAAGACTATACTTGTTATTCTGAAAATACGTAAAAACCTGAAGATAGGAGTCTTCAGAAGACAGAATATTGAAAAGTACACTTTTAATTTTTCTTTTTAAGTCATGTTTAGAAAGATTCCTTAATGTAAGAGGCATCTCGTTCCAAATTTTTGTTACAATTCTAGAAAACGAGTTCAGTTGAATAGAGAGCCTAGAGCTTTGTGTGTAAAAGTTGTGCGAAGCAGAGGATCGGGTATTATAGGGGTGAATATTAGATATGTCTTGAAACAGGTCTCGAATATTTCTAGGTGCATTTCTGTGTCTAATATCAAACATCAGGTTAGCTGTAAGTTCATAATAAGAAAATTGTAGCGGTAAAATACGGGCATCGGAAAATAGAGGAATTGCTTGCTGATTGCGGTCAGAAAAATAAATAAAACGTAGAGCTCGTTTTTGCAGCTTGAGAAGCTTATCAAGATATGATTTACATGCCTGGCCCCAAACGATCAGTCCATAGGTCAAATAAGGCGCAACAAGAGATCTATAGATATTTATAAGAGTGTGTTTTCAACTCCTTTGCCCTATTATTTGCAGAGATACTCTCGATTTTGTGTTTTTAGCCTTTTTCTGTCAAACTTGTGACATCATCAGACATCTAATTTGCATAATACAAAAACTTGAATATCTCTGGAACGAGAGAAGATATCGCAGAAAGGAAAACGCCATTCTCTGTCATTTTGAAATGCCTTTCAAATAAAATTAACTTGTTTTTTTTCTTTGTGTTTTACAGGATGCAAAATAAAAACGTACAGGCAAAGACAAAGACCGAAGTGCGCTGGTTGTGTAATTGCGCGTGCGCTGATTGGGAATTTCCAATATATATCGGGCGCACTTTCGGTTTCTTTAAATGCTAAATGAAGGAAACACGGTTTTCATAAAATTGAGCCTTTTTCGACGATTTCGATTAATTTTTTTCCTTTTTCAAAATCATGCTTTTTTTAGAAAATTATTCATTTTTCAATATTTTGAAATTCTCTCAAAATCTGAGCTTTTAGAAATAAAACAAAATCGATGCATAGCACAATGAGGATTAAAATTAACCTATTAAATCAATGAAAATAATCCAGATAAAGTAATTTGCCTGGGAGCCTTTGCATTTTTTCAGTATTAGTCACATGACCAAGGGCATGGCCTGATGACATCATTTCTGGTGTTACTTGTCACGAAAAAGTTAAAACACCTAAAATAATCCTGGACTGACTAAAAATGACGAGGTTATATGAGAATAAATTTCCCTTAGCAACGGCTCTAAAAGATCAGTTAATGGACCCTTCATCGATATCTAGATTGATATCGATTTCCAATACCGCTCGAAATCAATAAAGATATAAAGTTACAAGTTCCCCCAAGATAGCTCGCAGCTCTCTAGAACCTCAAGGCAAGTTCGATTGATATCAATATCTTATAGAAATCGATAGATTGATTTATTAAATGTCATCAATTATTATCGGAAACTATTTTTGATGTTTTACAAGTACTGTATGTTAATCATTGACACACTGTCTGTATGGTTTTATTGAGTTGTTCAATAATTGGATGAGAAAAAATACTGCAAAATTGGATGAGGCCGTAGGCCAAGTCCAATTTGGCAGTTCAAGGAATTTTTTTAAATCCAATTATTTCCAAATTGGACAAGCATGTAGTCTTGTTACCGGCACCGGAAAACCAAGTGGGATGGACACTCTGCCTTGATTAAATGATGAACTCAATGATAAAATGCTTAACCTATAACACCTTTTCTCACATATTTGTTCACTAGATAGCAACGCCAGTCTTCGGTAATATGTTTGAAACAAATACTCTTGGATTATCGATAACTATAGATTATTATCAATTGTCATAGATTTTTACCAATCGGTAATTTGTTTTTCTGTGAGTTTGATTGTTATCGATTACAGATATCAATCGATAGCACTCGAGGATTGGTATCTATTGATATCAAGTACAACGGAACAACCGGAATGATGAGGAATGGACCGGAATGGCAGCGGAATTGACCGAAATTTACAGGAGTGACACCAGAATGGACCAGAATGGGCCGGACTGATAGCAGAATGGCCCGGAATGACAGCGAAATGAACTGGAATGACACCGGAATGGACCCGAATGACACCGGAATGGGCCAGGATCCCACCGGAATCAGCCGGAATTACACCGGAATGGGCAGGAATTGACTAGAATGAGCCGGAATAGGACAGAATAATAATAATAACATTAATAATAATACTAATATTAATAATAATAATAATCTTTATTGAGGAAACTTTTCATGTACATGTAAGTGGTTTTCAAAAAGGACCTCAAAGATTAAGACTAAAAAAGAAAAATATTTACACTGGTTAAAAAAAAAAGAATATGAAGACACCATACTTGTGTCCTTCCGAGAGGCACATGAGCTCATGAGCTCATGAGCTATTACACTGCATAAACACATAAACACCACTTATTATATCTGAAATGTGTGGCAAATATGACAGATGGTGAATTTTCAGCTCGGTGAATAAATGATAAAGATGAAATGATCAGTTATGACACGAGCGTGGGATAAAGTATGCAGGATGTGCATCATTTATGAACCTAGTAAATGGCCTTAGTTCACCAGGAGTTCTCGTAGCTCAGTTGGTTAAAGCGCCCAACCAGTAATCTGGGGAGTCACAGGTTCGAATCCTGTTGGAGATTCAGAATATTAACGATCATTTCATCTATATCTGAGATGTTCAAAGTGCTGAAAATCGAAAGATAGGTTTTTTCTAAACAAAACAGCTTTGTCACGGCACTCAGCTTGATGTCACATGTGACGGAGAACTCAAATATTCAAGATGCTCTGTTTTCAAAACGAAAGGGCACTATTGAGCTGAAAATTTGAAAAAAGATATAGATTAAGTTCACCTTACACCTAGTGGCAACGAAAATTTATTAGGCCCAGCAATTTTGATTTCAAGATTTTATGGTGTCACATGAAAACCAAGAATAGGACGCTGATGTCAGCGAATGTTTTATCATGTTAAAAACAACGGGTTTGCAGAAAAAAATCATTGTTTGATATTTTTAATTCCATTTAGAGGGTCGCTGTTGCAAAGACGTTTCTGATTACTTTACACTCACTGACGCCTCCCTCCAGTGCGTCCGTTCTGTTCAGAATGTAACAACCTCGGTAAGGGAGGCGGGGGCATAGGTGTGTTGAACTTACTTGTGGTAAAACCATATACAATGGAAAATGATTCTATATAATCGCTTGTTTTAGTAGAACTCAAGAGCTCCCAGTTGCACCTCATGTTGGTGACTGAGAAATAATCAGAAATATCATTGCAAAGCGAATTAATCCCTCCCGACCCGCAACCAATTATTATAAAACATGCAAATGTAAAAAATGCTTTTGAAAGCCTTAAGCATTGGTATGCAAATTTCAACATTAACTAACATCCAAGGCTATTTACAAATAAATCTCGTTCCGGTGTAATTTCGGTCCATTTCGGTTCATGCTGGTCCATTCCGGTCCATTCCAAAGTCATTCTGGTCCATTCCAGTCCATTCTAGTGTCATTCCGGTCCATTCCTCCTCATTCCGGTCATTTTGCTCCATTCCAGTGTTTAGTAACACCCTCAACAGAACCCCAATTGCGCTCAAATGTTTGAAAACGTCATCAACTCCCAGAACCTCAAGCACAATGATTTAGCAAACTGGAAATTTCTTCGCCCGGTAAACGTCCAAAATGGGTCAGTGCAAAATGCAGACTGAAAACAGAACTGACTTGCACTAAAACGTGATACCAGTTGTTTACCATTTGTTTACCACTTTTGTTTACCAAAAAAATCCGTAAATTCCGGATGGAATGTAAATGGAAAGACTAATTTTGTCTCCCCGAACAGAAATTTTCTCGGGAAAATGGGATTTCTTGAAAGGTAATCCAAAATTCCGAAACGGAATTTCTGAACGGAAAATGTGCTTACCATTTGCCATTCGCCACAAGTTCCAGGCCCTACGTCAATATGTCCAACTCGCCCTTGGCTTTCTCGGTAAGTTGGGTCTGTTTTGTAAATGGAACGCGCCATTTACAAACGGAAATTTCGATTGGGGACTTTTGCTTTCTATTTGCACAAACCGTCGACCAACCGGTTTCCCCGTGTAAATGGTAAACAACCAACATTCCACTTTATTACTTACCAATTGTCACGAAATCGCTTTTCTGAAGTAATCACATTTCACAAAAATTTGCGTTGTTAGCATTTCTGGAATAACCAACTGTCTTCTCGTTTCTGGCTTGAGATTGTGGTAACCATAACTGTTCACAGCATTTAATGGCAATACGATACCGAAAAAGGTATAAAGCATGACCGACAGTGCACGGTTTTGCAGAGGAAAACGCAGATCGAGACCAAACCGGTCCTGTGTCTTGGTATATTTTTCAATGTTCAAGGGAGGACATACAGACTTGATTGAGACATAAACAAAAATTAGTAGTTACCAGTTCGATTCGGTGGGAGATGAAACAACAAGAAAAGTAAACTAGTGGTAACCACAGGTTAGAAAGTGCCGTGCTAGTTGCACTTAATCCATTGGCTCCCGTGCTGGCCAAAACCGGCTGGGAAAACCACCTGCTGCCCTTTCTCTCCCCTCCCTGGAGACATTTTAGTGTTCCTATTGTTCACCAGTAAATTAGGGCCAAATAAACCAATCAGAATCTGCTCTCTGTCCATACTTTCATCTGCATTTCATCATCATAATTTTATTTCAAATAGTTTAAATTTAACAAATTAGAGAAATACAAACCCGCATATAGCAAAGCATAACTTACAATCAAATTTAACAAAATAGATTAATAGTAATTATTATTAATATATGTGGCCAAATTGAAATCCAGGCTTGTGAAATCAGGCGCTATGCGGGCCGTGAATGACTCCAGCCGGGCCGCTTTAGCACCCTAATACTCATTTGTTCATGCTCCATCATCCGATGAATTTAAACCAATCAGATTATGTTCAGACCGTTTTATGTGTCTTCTAAGAGGAAAATCATGGAGTAAAGGGTGCTAAAACCTTGCTAACAAAGGAGTCATCTTTTAATAGTTCGACGGTCGCAAAGCCACGCCGTCATGGCAGTTTTTGAATGTGTTTGGCTTCAAGTCACAGACTTGAAAGCGGACTAAATGTGGCTTCTTCAAATTTGTATGGAATTTTTAGAGCAATCGGAGAAAACCATTGAGAAAACAATTGACTGCAACCGTCGGCTAAAATTAACACCTTTGCTGTAGCGTGGTATGTGAATTAATTACTGGCTCGCCATAGCGAGGCAGCAACCTATTCTTTACAATAGCGAGAAAAAGCCAAAATTTATCGGATGTAAGATTTGAGACATGCGCAGTCGTTTGTGTTTTCTTATATCCGTGGTAATCCATATGCCATGTGGGGTAACCACTCTATTGTGCTTATGATGACATCATGTAAAATGCACGTGGAAATATCGCTAGAAATCGGACACGATAAACAAGGCGAGTTGTTAATATAGATGTCTTTAATTGCTTGTGGAAGTATTCATCAAGGTCATGAAGGGTTAAGTTATGATTATCGAGGAAAACGAGATTTTTATGTGTTTGGCTGCTCTATTATGTGAGCAACTTTTGCCGATTCACGAATGGAGGTCCCAAGACATCGACCAAGTCCTACTTACATCATCTTCAGCAGCAGTGAAGTGTTAGGCCAAAATGTTACCATTCCGAGTAAACTGCCATTGCTGGTCTCGGGAGAAAAGAGAGGAAGGTGTGAAGCCAACCTGCTTTATGTCGAAAGCAACTTCGGTACCAGGGGCAAATCATTCACAGTATTCTTCGGCCATTGAGGCGTTAACTTTGATCGTTGTATTTTCGCTTTGTAGAGGCAATCGTCAAGTCCTGTTGCCAGCACTCATTTTCATTATGAAATTCCTAGTCTAATTTTTGCATGCAAAATTGCACGGCTTTAAAATTTTTGCTATTTCAACACTTTTGAATACAATTTTTGTTTTCACCTAAAATGAACTTCAATTCAAAACAAAGTTTCTCTCAAGATTGTTTTTTTTTTTTAATTTTTAGCTTGGAATTTTATGCTTTTGAAGCTAACAGATTTGAGACACACTTGGTGTTATCTGCTATGCATCTTGCAGAGATTTTACTTCTTTTTTGTTTATTTATAATTAGCCGCTGTGTTTTCAATGCTGTCCATCCATTTATAAATGTGGCGCTCACATGTGAAACTGTTGCGATTGACACATTTTTTCGCATTCTAGTCGTTCTTGGTGGAAGAAGAAAATTTTCAACTTCTGGTTTGAACGTCCAGGCTGTTATAAATGTGGTGCACACACTGTTATCACGCTTTACTTTCACCAAGAAATATGTTTTGCTCTCAGTCTGCATTTTGTACCTGGTCTGCAGTCTGCATTTTGTACTGACCGCTTCCAAAATACGTATACACGCAGCAACCATGATACCTTACTAGGAACAATAAAATCGGAACCATAGTAGGACATTAACGGCTCATTGAACATGAACGTTTTGGAACTTTTTTTTTTTTATTGGGTTTTATTGTGAAGCGAAGCAAAACCCCCTTTCATAACTTAACTCTAAATGAGATTAATTGGTGCCATTTTAGACGGTTTAAGAGTTCTGGTTGTGGACTAACATTGTTCAGTCACTTCTACTCAGTGGTTAAAACGTTCAGGAATGTGCACACATATTTTGACAAGTAAGTCCATGCGAACAACGTTGACTCAACGGTCAAGCATACCTTTGAAGTTGCAGTCCACCTGTAAGTATGAAGAAAACAAACCAGCTGAAAGTGTTAGTCACTATCACTGTTATAATCGCCTGCACTGACTGGCTTCCTTTTGTAGCTCCTTGACTTTTTCTTGGACCTCCTACTTGAACTTTCTTCTCTGTTATTCTCTTCTCTTTCTTCTCTGCCTCTATCTTCTCTCTCATCCCTTCTCTCACTATCAGAGACAACATCCTCCATTTCTTGTTCCTCAGAGTACTTTTTCCTCTTCTTCTTATTCCTTTCATAATCAGAATCATCATCAGCACTACTATGTCTCTTGCTTCTTTTGATTTTCTGTTCATCACTATCTGCTGAGATAACGATCAAAGCCTTTTAATTACAGCACAAGAAATGCATAGAGTGTATATAAAACTGGGTTCTGTGTGTCAGGCTACATTTTAATGTGGCTAAATATCATTTAGGCAAAGTTAAACTCGAGCGGAGCCGGTCAGTGGTCTCCACCTTTGCAGTACGTGACCTTCGGGGGTTTTGCAGGGCTGTTTTTGTGTTTGTGGCTAGTGTTGCATTCGCATTGTCGCTTTACTTGCTGATCGTATCAGATCATTGCAATAAGTGCTTGCTGATCGTCTGGGATGTTCTTTGCTAATAGATGCAGATTCTAGCAAGCTGAGTGCTGAGCCCAAACGTCCCCCTGCCTCTCCTTCTTGTTCCCACAGCAAGTCCAGGCGATGTTGAACTATTTCTGAATTTGTTATTTTCGTTTTTGTCTCACCTAGATCGTTTTTATTGTATCACTGTTTCTGGTCAGAGCTTGTTGTTGTCAAATTAAAATGGCTACTTGACATATTTTTTGCTGTTTTCTTTAAAGACTGGCGGAGGGGGGTGGGGGGGGGGTTCCGAAGCTAGCTATTTATCGTATTCTCCCTGTCCGGGTTCCTTGGGTGGTTCCTGCTTCCAGGGTTGCCATGGATACCTCCTCTTTGCTGCTTGCTTTTGGCCCCCACTATCCTTTAAGGCACCAGCTCCCAAGCTCATTATTAGCGATGAGTTTAAATGTGGCTAAATATCATTTGGGCAAAGTTAAACTCGCGCAGAGCTGGTCAGCGGTCTCCACCTTTGCAGTATCGTATCGGATCGTCGCAATAAGTGCTTGCTGATCGTCTGGGATATTCTTTGCTAATAGCTGCAGATTCTCGCTCCCTCTCCACCCTCCCTATTGAGTGACGGGCAGGAGCGTAAGTGTTCTTGTCAGGTAAGTATTATCATAGGAAATAATCCCCACTGAATTTTTTATCAGTGTGATGGTGTTGGTTAGTGGGCTGCTCAAGGGTTGGTTCCCGCTTCCAGGGTTGCCATGGATACCTCCTCTCTGCTGCTTGCTTTTGAGCCCCACTACCCTTTAAGGCACCAGCTCCCAAGCTCATCATTAGCGATGAGTTTAATTGAAACCTGTATTGAGCAGGCAGTTTCAGGCAAGTGGAAACAATAGTTGGTAGAGAAAATTGTTTCAATAGTTTTGGATCAACAAACACTGTAGCCATATTCAGTACTGAAGTCAGACTTCTTACTCCAACATGAGTCTGGCAACAACACCCCCCCCCCCCCCCCCCCTTTACATAAGCATTTTATTATCCCATTGACAAACGTTTGAAAAAAAATAAACGTGAGACATTTTTGCACAAAAGTCCTTAAATTCAGTTGCACTAAATCATTTTTCTTAAGGAATAAATATGCTGTGACCTGGAGAAACTCTTTCCTTGTCACTGTCCTCGTCAGCACTTTGGGAGCTGCTGTACTTTTTCTCTCGTGTTTTTCGCTCCCTCTTTTTCTTGTGATGAACCCTGAAAACAAAACTGGCTTAGTTAAGGTGGCTCATCTCAGTTTTACAGAACCACACCAACACAACTTTAAAAAGCTAATATTTCACAGTCTTAGGTCGGTCGGGCAAGATTTTTGGCACATTTACTAGAGATAAACTTGTTGATTCCACAGCACACAAATATGCAGAATATAGACAAAAGGGAAACTTCTGAAATAAACCAGCTGTCAACAAAAAATCTGATAAGGAACCTTTCCAAAACAAATACTAAGGTATCCTATATTTTTATAATTACTTCGCGCTCTTAAAATTGTTCAATTCCTTTGTAATTTTAAGGGAAAGCACATAACATGTTATACTTTGATCTAGAGATATTACAAAAATTCTATCGACTAGTTATTACATTGATGCTCCCATATCAAAGACATTCCTTCTATGAGAAAAATTTGAACATTAAAGACATTACTTTTGAGTTCATAGAGAGAGATCTAGTAAAGCAAACTGGATGAATCCTTTCAGGAAAGTTGTTCTATGCCAAAGGTATAAAACATGGAAAGCACATTGTTTCAATCTTCAGGAAGTCGCTGGAATCAACGAACTAACAGATACTGAGTTGAACTTTTAAATTTTGACTGCAAAATATTCAACTCGCTTTTTTCAAAAACGCTCTCAGAATTTTTTCAAACTTTGCAGTGTTGAAGACCTACATGTATACTACAAGGCACATTGATTCGTTTTAAAAGTTTAGGTCTCGATATCGAGAAAAATGCGGATTTTCAGAAACCATGACGTCATCGTCTTGTTACTATGGTAACACTGATGCCCATGAAATCTACAGTTTTGGAAACATTATTCAATCTCTAGTAAATGAGCCAAAAAACTTGCCCCACCAACCCAAGACAGTTTAGTATTAGCTTTTTAAAGTTGGGTTGGTGTGGTTCTGAAAAACTGAGATGAGCCACCTTAAATCAGCTACAAATGACCCTTTCTCCTTATTACAGACCAAATGCACTGTGTGGATGTAGTTCCCCAAATCACATTCACAGTCATGTTCTCAACACGCATGGGTTTCAAGTCCCGTCCGAAGTTCAAATAATTATATGAAATTTCAGATATTCACTCTCAGATGGAAAACTGGGACAATAAAATTCTTGCATGCCTCAGTGGGAGCGAATAGAGTGTTTACAATTGAAAAATGCACATGCATGAACAAACAGCAGCAGCAGTGAAAAACACTTTCTCTAAATTAATGCCATGATAGAAAATTAAACTCACCTTGAAGAGGCTCTTTTAGGTGATGGTGACAGAGATGGACTCCTTTCCCTTTCCTTCTCCCTCTCTCTTTCTCTCTCCCGTTCCCGTTCTCTTTCTTTTTCCTTTTCTATTTCCCGTTCTCTTTCCCTTTGCTTTTCTTTTTCCTTTTCTCTCTGCTTCTCTTTTTCTTTCTTTCGCTCTCTTTCCCTTTCTGTTTCTCTTGATCTCTCTTTGTCCTTTGATCGTCTCTTTTCAGCCCTATCTTCAGATTTCTCTCTTTCCTTTGCACTATCATCTTTATCAAGAGTCACAGATTTTTCCCTCTGGTTTTTTTTCTCCTTTGATGGAGAGCGTTCAGGTGAAGCTGTTCTTTTCCTTTCCTTTGACTTGTCGCGTGAATGGACTGGTGATCTTGAACGTCGGTCTCTGGACCTTGAACGACGGCCTCTCCTCCGTTCCCTTCAACAATCAGGAAAATAAATAATTTATATTTGAGGTTCCATGCAGAATAGGCAGAGATCTTAAAATGAAACAATGGGCAACCATTACCCAATTTAAGCGAATATCTTGTCATTAACTTTTTTGTTGTTATTAAATCTCATTTCTCCGTTATAAGGTAAAATATGAAATTTAGCCATTATTTCAAACAACTCCATGTCAACTTGTTGTAGGAGTGGAGAAGGCTCCATAGGGTAACCACATATGATCTTGTGCAAGTAAGTGTTTTATTTAGAAATCTAGTTTTTGCATTTGCTTTTACTCCCAGCTCCCTCAAACTTATCAAATACAACAAGCAACAATAACACGTTGCTCATCAACTATCTCTGTTGAAATAATGCCCTAGTCTTGAATTAAGGCTATCCAAACAAATGAGACTTTCAGTGTTTATTCTGCCAATTTATGTCAAATTCCTCAGTGAAAATGTCCAACCTTTTCACATTACATACTAACATAGATACTTCCAGGAGACGAATTCTAAACAGGAAAATAGGGGTTGTAAAGGATGCTCTTTGTTATCTGCAAATTTTCTTCTTATCCCTCTTTGTAAAACTTGGTCTTACAGACTTTCCTTTTGGTTACATATTTTGTTTTTCACTGATGTATTTCTTCATGAATGATATTAAAGTAATTTGTCCTTTTACCTGCTACGAGAACGTCTGGAACTTCTATGTCTTGACAATGAACGAGATCTGCGTCGTCTTTCCCTATATCTGTCTCTAAAAATGCCAGATTATATTATTTGCAAATTCTTGTGAGATTGGTGTCTCTTTAGATATTCCAAAATGTCTAAAGGATCTACGTCACGATTCGCCCATTATAAAAAATTCAGCCTAAATTATTCAAAATCGCCATTTGTAATCCATCTCAATCTTCTCTACTTTTTGGTTTAGTATCACCTCTTTTGTATTTTTCATCCTTAGTAAACCATTGGTTTAGGTTTCCTATGTTTTCAGGGTAATTTGGTTTGTCGCCTAAAACAACTAAAAATATCCTGACGTAGCTCCTTTAAATTGTGTTGCTAAACAACAATCTTCATTCCACATCCTGTTCTCAAAAAGTCAATGTCAATTCCACTCAATGTATCCAGCAACTGTACATAGCACATGTACTCATGTGTGCAAAACTAATTAGCAGATCATAACACAATAATTATATATTAGACTCTTGCATGCAAATAGAAAGGCAAGCAACTTACTCAGTTTTTTCTTTTTTTTTTTTTTACAGTATTAAAAGTTAAAGTTTTTACTCAACCAGTCAAGCTTAACTTTATGTCGGAGGATATGTCACATTCTTTTGTATCATGTTGTCGTTTATTGCAAAACCTGGCCCACTAGCTTTCTTACTTAACGGTATGTTTCCAGTCACACACTTTGGTCTATTCAACACAACCCTTATTTAGCTTGTTTCAGCCTTTAGGTTAATCTGCAGCTTCCTGTCGCTCGCAAGTATGTTTGTTTTGTTTTGTTTTGTTTTTGCTGTATCACACCCACTTACATTACCTGGAAGGTGAACGAGTACGTGATCGTCTCCTTCGACGAGAGCCTGACCCAGAACGGGATCTACGTCTCCTTGATCTAAGAAGTACAGGCACAAATATAACCTTAAAGCAGCTCTCAGAGCTGGCACTAACTGGCCATATTGGTGTCCCAAAACAATCCTCCGGGAATTGAACTCTATTATTATGAAAATATCATCTTTTGTTTCAGCAATCCAATATGGCCACTTGTTACGTGTTTTAAAATACTCTATACAATTTATTCAATTCAATGTTTATTTACCACATATTTACATCATTTAATTAAAAAGAAAAACAGAACAAAAGGTAAGAGAAATAAGTGGCGAGGAGACCTCAAAAAACCTCAGGGTTTATACTAAGAGGTCCCCTCGTTGATACATAACAAATTCAGATATATAATACCTTGGATTACTTGACAAGTAGGTTATTTGTTTTATTTTTGTATATTTTAATTTTTGAAAAAATGAAGAAACTTTTTTTTAAAAGAAGATAAACTGGGAGGGAAGGTAACCGAATATGGTAAAGCATTCCATATTTTTGTCCCTTGGTAAAGCATGGTGAATCGCTTGATATTTGTTCGACAAGCGTGAGGCCAGTAGTTCAATTGGTAGAGCATAGCATCGGTATCGCAGAGGTCATGGGTTTAGTCTCGGTCAAGCCTGAATTTTTGCAGGCTTTCTTTTCCCAACTGCTTTAGTTAAGTACATCACATTGAATCTTTTGTTTGCAGAAATCTTTCTCTGCAGTTCAAGTACATTCACACATCATATTCAACATTTATGGGTACCGGTATATTAAAAACTCACAAAGCGACCAGCTACCAGTTTGCTTGACAGTTCAGTTGGTAAAGCACTGCACAGGTATTTTGCTCATGTTCTGTTGTGTTGATCTTTCATTTGTTGTATTTACTTAAAATTATTAAATATTTTACCTTGAAGTGGATCTTTTTCTTGATCGTGACCTGGATCGGGATTTTGACCTATCAACTTACAAAAATGAAAACAGAAACAACAAAATTAACGTGGAAAGCCCACTTTTGAAACGCAAATTCCCAAAGCAACATGATGAACCCTAAACTGCATGAAGGCAGAAGAGGGATGTCCATAAAACATTATCATGCATAAAGGTCATGGCAAACGAGGACATTGTTGCTCATGACAATTTGTTGTGAGTGCAAACACAGAAACATTTTGTGTCCGTGTTTCTGAATAAAATCAGAAACATTTTTTGTGTCTTGTCCGCAACAATGTTGCGCACGCGGGCAAATCGACAAAGTGTCCTCTTTTGCTACTGCCATAAGTAAGGGCATCAAGTGAAAAATGACATGCACAAATAATTATAGAAAAAGAAACATCCAATAAATTAAAAAATCGGAACTTCTATGTGCTGTACATAACATAAATAAATTTACTGGCAGGACACTGCCTCCCTAAACAATTACATTTGTTTACATGCAATTGTAAGCATGCATACCAGGATCTATTTCATCTTCAATAATAGAGGATGTTTCTTTAACACGCCGCATTGCTTTGTCAACATCTTTGCGGTCCTTATCAGAAGACTTCGATACTGGCTTCACAATAGCATTTTTTGAGTGGTTGACTCTATAAAAAGCACAGAGAAAAAGAGAAATAAAAAATCGTAGAGATGAACCTTGAGCAGGAGAAATGACATATTTCAGTGGACTGTTATTTACTGGTTTTCAAACATTCCTTTTAATTTTAGATGTGGGTATTTGATGGTACATCAAAATAAACCTTTCACAGATAAGACTGAAGGCGATAGATCATCATCGCAGTGAATTTCAAATTTAAACAATTGGAATAAAGAAGCCTGAAAAAAATGAGAAGCGTGAGCCAAATTGAGATAAACCCCTTTTGACAGTCAAATTGTACAGGTAATTGCTTGAATCTTATACTTCATGTAGGCACATTGCTCAGAAGTTTGTGCAGGTAGTTATTTTCAGGAGAGAAAAGTCTTAACTAGGCTGCACTGACAATAAGTGCTAAAGACTTACTTGAGAGGTCTGCCCCCAAAAATCACACCATTGTACTGTAAAGCTGTGTTCACTGCACCAGGATCAGAGAATTCAACAAATGCAAACCTGAATGATGGTAATAAATAATAATAATATATGGCTTTAGCCAAGTCTAAAAGTGGAGCTCTGTAACCCAAAATAAATCAAAATTAATTTTCTCGAATCTCCAAAAATTCTCTGAGGATGAGCATGAACCATAGCCTATAAAAGTTGACATGATCCAATGAAAATGAAAACCATCACAAAACCATCACATGGTCAGCGGTTAAAAAAAAACATGTCACCTCAATGACCTCAAAAACTGAGCCTGTGATATGGTCAGGTGATACTGGTGAGAGGATAGCATGTTTTGACAGCTGTCAATTGATCATAACATGGATGGCCAATGCCAAAGATGCAAGCATACGTTAACCTTAATGTTATCCAGGCCAACATAATTATTTCTGGAGCATGGCCACCATGCTGGAGGGCGATTTTGTCTTTGTTGTCATCACTGTCATACACGCCTGCAAACCACGCTGCAGGCCATTTTGACCATGGAAAATTAACTGCATTGGTCTATAGACCCTTTTCATAAATGGCTGCCAGTTATAAATTCTTTTGTAAGTATTAAAATTAGCCTGACTAACCTCGTTTTTGAGTTGATAATTCAAAAGAATGTTTACTCTCAAATGAGTTTAATAGTGAGGCTAATTTGAATCCATACAAAAGAATTTTAAATTGGCAGCCATTTATGAAAAGGGTCTATTACATTTTCTCTTACATGGGGGGAGCAGGGTTGGCCCAGTGGTGAGAGTGCTTGCCTCCCACCAACGTGGGCCGGCAGTAGTTAAGTAGTAGTGGTAGTACTTTGTTTAGACACATTACACCAGTGAGCCAAGGGCTCGTTTAAATGTGAACGTGTATGCTAAAATAAAAAAACAAAAACTAGACTATAATATTCCAGGACCCAGTGTCATTGGTCGAGTTTGTTGTTGGTTCTCAACGTTGCTCCGAGAGGATTTTCCCTGGATACTCTGGCTTTCCCCTCGAACCAACATTTTTAAATTCCAACTCAATCTGGAATGCACGGCCACACGTTGAATGAGCTCTCACTTATTAGGTGTATTGCTGGTAAACAAATTACATTTACAGTTTTTTCTAAGGCTATGGGGCTCTGCTGCCAGCCTGTCTGTAATCAACAATCACAAATTAAAACATTTTGGTCATCAATTACATCAATATCAATCAATTATTTTTTTCAGATTTCAAAGTCATTGTTCAGTCTGGGTTTTTTCTTGCTGCACAGGCCACCCAGTGCAAGCTCATTTTAGTTATGGTACATACCTGGTGGGATTGGTTTCATCACCAGACATTCTCACATAGCGGATCTCACCACAGCCTGAGAAGAATGCCATGAGCTGCTCTGCAGATAGCTATATGTGTACAAATAAGAAAAATATCAACAAATAATAAATTAGGGGAGTCGGGAAACGAAACCGGATATGACGTCTACCCAGGAATCAATCACAATAGTAGCTTGGTCAGGTCTTTCTGTTTGTATGGGATGATGGAACACCTAAGGAATTATTTCATCTTTTTAAGACTAAAACCTCAAGTTTCGTTTCAAAACCATTTGTCATTGTTAAGTTTTGAGCCAGACAACTTCAAAATAAGCTTCATTCCTGCAGTAGAAATCGAACAGAACTGACAACCCGCGATACTCAAAATACTGCATGACTGAGAGTAATACTGGAAGGCCTTTTTGCAGATGAGCTGCTTGTAGAACAGGAATTGAAAGCCAGATACAAGGAGGAGACAACAACAAATGCAGAGCTAGAAAGCTCTGGGAGAGTGCTTAGATATCACAGAAGCAGCCAAACAAAGGAAAGCTAATTTGTCACCAACCTGACTCTCATGCGCGCTTTAGACTTTTCTATATTTCAGTCTGGTGAGAATATATTTCATATTAGCTATGCTGTTTCATTAAAACCATTATTTTTTACTATCCAGAGTGCTTAATACTGACAAGGGCCATGCAACAGTCGCATTAATCTCTGAGAATAATTGTGGGCGTTTCTACATGAGCTTATCCTCTTTGTTTAATTGTCCTTTCTTGTGTGTTTGCTTTGGGAGGTTTTAGTTTACCTAAACTATATAATTTGCTTAAGGAAAAGCTTGTTTTGGCCATGTTCAATGTACAAAATGATCCATATCGAAGATTATGTCTCCTGAAAGTTAGCCAGAAGTGTAAGAGTTGCTTGAGCAAAGCCAAAATTCCAGCCACAATGCCAAGTACACTCGGTTGGTAGAAGAATGAATTGCCATGTAGGAGTCCAGAGAAGTCACAGGAAAACAAACAGAAAACATGCTGAGAGGAAATTATTCATATCACAACAGTTTTCAAATTCTAAGAGTTCTAATAGGCCACTTTCGCTATATTAAAATTCAGCTTGATAGCGAGGATATGTTAACAGCAAGTAGGTTTTTCATCATTCTTAATAGTTTGTAGGTTTTAATCATTTTTTAAATAGCTAGTAGATTGTATTGTTAATAGTTAGTAGGTTTTTAATCATTTTTAATCGTTAGTATATTAGTATATTACATTGTTATTAGTATATTACATTGTTAAGTGTACCCAATTAGTAGAGGGGTGTTTCCCCTCGGCTAACTATTAAGACATGTTAATTAAGTTTTTGATTGAGGCCTAGAGGACACAAATAAAAGAAATTAATAAACATGGATTTTATTTTTTTGTTTGTGTCCTCTAGGCTCGCTACCAAGCTGAATTTTAATATATCGAAAGTGGCCTATTTGCCACTCCAAATAACAATAGGAAATCGACCTTACAGCCATATTCCTGATATTCGCCAGATATAATAAAGGATGTGTTGCATAAGCTGACCACTTGTATACACTTTCAGTAAAGTTGTTCATACTCACATCACAATCGTCAGTCTTTCAGATCACCCAATTAAGAGGAAGACACTTTTACACTAATCTAACCATAATGTTACGTGCAATGATCGCCCTAGCGCTACTGAAATTGGCCAACTCACTGCTATACAAGAAATTATTGAAAGATGAATAAGGTGCTTGGTGGCATTTTTATGAATTGCTGGCTATCTTTCAGAAGGTACGGTAGATTTTTTAGCCTTTGGAGGACTTCGGTACAAATTCTAAAGTTCTTCAATGAATTTCTCTACCAGGCACTTTGTCCGTTTGAGTTTGACAAAATCCACCCATCCCTTACGTCTCTTCTTTGTAATTGCCAGATTGCAGCCACAAAATCATACATTTTACCTTTCTTTTAATCCTACATATTTTTTGTTCGTACATTGTAAAATTCTGAAAGAAATGAGTGGAAGCGAATTATCACGCCTTCCTGGGTAGACGTCACAATAGGCACTGGACAGCAGGGCACGAAATTAACTTTTTTTAAAGGAGCCATCCAAAGTGGTCGCCAGGACCAAAAAGTTAGGAGCCATTTTTGTATGGAACGTTGCGAGCCTGCAATATGCGTTGTTAGCAAAAGGGACATTTCATTTCACAATATACAATGCAACGTTTGGAAAATCCAAGATGGCGGATGTTGACATATTCGCTTTGTAGCATTCGTGATGATTTTGCCTAACACCCCTCATCATTCGCACTGATTCGTCTACCTTAAGGTGGCTTGATCGGATTTTTGAGTGATGATACCTTTCAACTTTGAGCAGCTAGTGTACCACCATAGAGTATGCGAAAGAAAATCGATTGCTCCAAGTGCACTAGAAGACGACTAGAGAAAGATCAAAGTTTCAGATGAAGTTCATTTTATTGTGATCGGAGTTACCATAGCAACGTAGACTAGTGACGTCATGCCGCACTTTACTGGAGACCGAATAGCCTGTCATCAAGGGATAAGTTTGGAAAACCCTTCCTGGATAATTAACCTGATATACTTTTCTTGAGGTCTGCCAGACTTTGGTCTGAAATAAACTGAATAGCATCCAATTAAATTTGGTGAAAATCTTCGAAAAATCATTCTATCTGATTTCTGAAAACACTGACTTTAAAGTGAGCTGGAGTTGAGTGTTATTTTGCATTTTCGTCAAAAGTGACCCTATATTTATTAACATGGTCATTATTAAAAAAGCGGTAGATAAATTTTTTTAAAAATTATTCTTCAGGTAGATTAACCAATATTTAATATCACACCTGAGTTTCAACTTCATTGAAACATTCTAAGGCTGTCAATTTGTAGCCTCAACTTTGGTAAACATTGCGCTTATTCTCCGGCTAGTTACTTGTGGTTCTAATTATACCTATCCATTGTCTTGAATCTCCATGCAACTGTACATTTCAGTGCATCGTGAATTCATATATCGTTACATGAATTAATAAGGCATTGAAATTTACAATTGCACGGAGATTCGAGACAATGGATAGGTATAATTAGAACCACATTGGCATTGCAGGTGAAAAGGTGAAGGTAAGAGCTAAAAGCAGGATTGAGTAGAGGCGAAGAGCTCTACAAAAACTTTGACAACAATTGGAAAACATGGTAACAAACAACAGTACTGGTATTATAACTAGTAGTAATCAGAGATTAGGAGTGCGTTTGACGACTTCGATTTGCTTGACTTGATTTTGACTTGGTTTTCCGAAATTCAAGCTTTCTTTAATGCTGAAATCAACATTTTTAAATATCAGTATGAAACGCTTAACATAACTGTAGTTGATGAACATGATTTTTCCGATTTATTCATACAAATACAATGTTTGGAGTTTTTTGCATTGCGTGACACTGCTACTCACGAATAACAAAGTTGCAGTCAGTGTTTAGAAAACTGCAGACTGCACATGCAAGCTAAAATGAAAACATAAAATTCACGATTACAAAGACTGTCATGGCACCGATCGAAATTTGCTGCTATATATTCGGACTAGGAATTGTACAATCTTCGCTAGAAGGTTCTTAAGGCTGATTTGAACAGTAGAGTGTTGAAGCTCCAATGAAAAGCAGCGAGTTTGTTGCTTTGGCGAATTGCAGCATCTATTTCCTAGAAAACACACCACCAGCAGGCAGGCTTCTGATGTTCTGATAAGAAGCTTCAATCATCTTTACCAGTAGTAATGGATCCTTCAGAGAAGGTTGCTCTGAGCTTTGATGATACCATAGGCACGCTTCTGCTTTGTTAGATTTCTGACCACAAATTGTGGCCAATTTTGGAACTACACCACTCAGCGAGTTAAATTTCTGAAAACAAATCATGGCCGCTTCGCGTACAGCTCATGGTTTGGCGATGATGCATGCAGTTTGTTTTTCGCCCCGCTGCGGGATGGCCAAATCGGTGTCGCAAGTTCGTACCAAGGTGAGCCGACCCATAAAATCTCGCTTGAGACTGGATTAGGACTGCATTCTACAAACGCAATAAGGGATTAACATTACTTCTTGAGGGAATATTGCTTATTCGCCCGGCGTAGTGTCATTTGCGGCCCGAGCGCAAAGCGCAAGGGATGCAATTGACACTACAAGGGTGCAAATAAACAATATTCCCAATAAAAGTCATGTTATTACTATAGGTAATCATACAGTTTCGAGTTCAATTTGGAATTAATTTGCACGAGTAAGTTTTTCAAAAAGCTGAAATTGCACGAGCTGCTTCAGCAAGTGCAATTTCAGCTTTTTGAAAAACTCACAAATGGAAATTAATTCCAAATTGAACGGGAAAAACTGTATGATTAGTTATTAATAATTGGTCTATTCAAAACACAAAATGTAAACAAATCCCGAGACTGCGCAGTATGGACTAGAAATGGCCTTTAAGAACTCATAGATAATCATAAAATTTGACGAACTTCCATTTTACCGTTGATCGTCGGTGTAAAATTGCTGCATTACTTCAATCAAGTGAATGATGTTTCACTTCTTGTAAAGACGAAAAGAACTTGCTTTCTTTGTTTCTTCTGGACTGTGCTTTTGCTTCTAGCCTATCTTCAAGCCTAAATCCAAATTTTTTGTATGCATTCTTCCCATTTATAACAAGTAGACCAATTTTTCTCTCTGAAAACTATTCAGTTTGGTGTGAAACTGAACTTCAAAGCCAAAGCATGCTGTTCACTCATACATACGCACCTCGATGGTTTTCCTGCGTCAAACGGTGTGGACGCAATCTGATTGGTTTAAATTCATCACGTGAACCAATCAGCTTCAGGACTGCAAAGCGTGTGTTTTGACGAGGCCGGATTTCAATTTGGCCGCATATATTGATAATAATGATGCATAAACATAAGAGTGAGTAGAGGTGTAGAGCTCTACAAAAAAATTGACAATAACTTGAACATCATAAAACGGGCACCAGTTGGTTATTTATCTGAGCCAAAAACAACTCATCTCGGACATGCAGATGGTACAAGTTTTTTTTTTCCATCAGTGACAAGATGACATTAAATTTAAAGTTGAGGCAGAACAAGAGCTGTGCCGCTTTGTGCAGTTACTAATATTATGAGAAGTTCAATATTTAATACCAGCACATTATATTGCATCAGATTGAAATATGATTTTCAGTGTCTCACAGAAGAACTGCTATCCTTACCGTTGTATCCAAGTTGCCAACATATACTGTTCTCCTTATTTCATCAATTTTGCTGGGATCCACATTGTTGAGAGGAGGTGGCGGAGGCAATGGAGCAGGTACAGTTAGTGCAGTGGCCAACTGTTTTAATAAGAAAAGATTAACAATGACTCAGCCTTCTTTTCAAAAACAAAAAGCATACCCCAGTAGTACATGATTGGACCACAGAAAAGAAGAAAATACATCATTTTTTCCACTCCAATTTCAGTTGTTTCAGCGACTTTGATTTCAGTTTCCCTATTTAAAGGAGAAGCTCACTCCAGAAGGCTTATTTTTTCTCTCCACCTATAGAAAGTAAACATCGCCCAGGTTTTTCCACACACTGAAGTTTCAGCCTCTGAAGTACATGCTATCCTCAAGAAATTCATCTTGAAAAAGCACCAAAATTCTACATTTGATGGCGCCATTTTGAATCTGTACTTGGCAGCCAGGCTGTGTTTACATGACGTCATTCTGCCCGACTCAACATTGGCAGGAAGCAGAAAAACATGCAACTGATGCCTTGGCAAGCTATTTAGGATGGAATGTAAATGGAAAGACTAATTTTGTCCCCCTGAACGGAAATTTTCTCTGGAAAACGGGATTTCTTGAAAGGTAGACCAAAATTCCCAAACGGAGTTTCCGAACGGAAAATGTGCTTATAATAATAAGTTTATTTAACGAGGGAAGCACTTTACAGTCCTAGACTGAGAAACCTGTGGCCCTCACCTAAATTACAACAAGGAAAAGGCCCTACGCCAACATGTCAAACTCGCCCTTGGCTTTCTCTGTAAGTTGGGTCTGTTTTGTAAAAGGCACACTCCATTCCCAAATGGAAATTTCCATTGGGGACTTTTGCTTTCCATTTGCACAAACCGTCGACCAACCGGTTTCCCTGTGTAAATGGTAAACAACCCCTTTCGTTGTGGAAATGAGAGTGATGGCAAATTTTCAGCTCGGTCTATCCACTGAGCTACGAGAACTCATGGAGAGTTAGGTAATTCTTACTGAGTTCTTATGTGACACGCGTCCCGCATACTGCATACATACCCCCCAAAATGGAGCTTGTTTCAAAATTGAACCCCCACCCCTCCAAAACCACTGCCCCCACTGGGACATAATAAACGACTGGTCCCTAAATTGTCAATAACCCGAAAATAAAAGAACCTATTTTGCCACAATGTAAAAAATGTAGGTTCTTACACGCGGGTTTTTTGGTAGGCAAGGGAGCAAACCTGGCAATAAACTGTTCCGTGTTGAAAAAAGTGACAGAAAAATTAATGACCATGATGGCAAAAATAAACATGGGAGACAAACCGTGCCAGCCAAATCATGAAATAACCATTAGTTTCTTCTACATTATTAAACTTTTACTCATAAGTTTTAGCTGTTTTAAACTGTGTTAACATTAAAATGCAAACTGCAGCAAATTGCAAATTGTTTTTCATTCAGGGCGAAACGTGCTCCAGTATTTCAACGTTTTCTGCAACATTGGGATTAAATGTTGGAAAAAGTTGCCAATGCGTTGAGAAAACATTTTCAATTCATTCCCAACATTTTTCAAACATCAACATTTTTACAACGCATTGAACAACATTACAGTTGCGTTGCAAATCATTACCAATGCGTTGATAATGCATTATCAACACATTTCAAAAGCATTGATAATGCACGACAACGCTATTTTCGTTAAGCCGCGTTTTCCCAAATAGGGTCACAAATTGTATTTTTCCAACCGATCATTTACTTTAATTACTATTTTTACGGCCATCATTTTCGGGTTTTGAAACATGTTTGGCTCAAAATAATACGCTACCAGGGTAGCCACAACCGAGACTGAATGGTGGCAACAAGGTCCAATTTTTGGCTTCTTTGGAGACGAATTTCATTAAGAAAACCTACACTTTAGGGGCTGAAACTTCAATGGGTAGCTAAACTTCATCTTGTAAACTTAACTATAGTTTTCTATAGTTTAGAAACTTACCCCCTCTATAATTGAGGAGGTCTAATTAACATAAGCTACATAGTTTCCGTTAGGCCTCCTCACCATTGCTACTTTTATTATTTCTATCATTTTTTGTTTTCTTTATAATGATGCATCTGCAGTGTGGCAAATAAATACATAAATAAATAAAAAACTTGATGCAAGCTCTTCATTGGCAGTGTTGGCAATAAAAGTTTTGAAGAGACCTTCTCCTTTTAGGTGGCTCAAAACAGTTTCCAACAGTCAGTGAGTCATTATAAACACTCTTTATCAGTTGATGTTGCAATATTAAGAAACTGCCAAATCATTGGTGAACACGTTATCATTTTCATGACGTAATAGGTTACCATAGAAACAATATGACCTGCTAAAAACACCCTTAATGCTAACAACTCAAAACAAGCTGTGACCTCCATCTTTTATTATCAAATTTTGATAAGCATGATAAGATGCAACTTATTACAAAGTTTAAAAAAATTCTGTGGAGGGGGTTCAGAGCCATCTAAAATTTTCGAAAAGTTAAGATGGCTCTGAACCCCCTATACAGAAGTTTTTTTAAAATTTGCATAAAGTTTCACCTTATCATGCTTATCAAAATTCGATAATAAAAAATGGGGGTCACCGAGCTCGTTTTTGAGTTATTAGCAGTTAAAGCTAAAATAAAGGGTGTTTTTAGCAGGTCATATTGTTTCTATGGTAACCTATTATGTCACGAAAATGATAACAACGTGTTCACCAATGATTGGGCAGTTGTTTGATACCATGATTGTAGCATCAACAGATAAAGAGTGGGTATATTAAGTCGAAATACTATTACTATCATTGTACAAGACTCCAAATAAGACATGTCTGTCTGTCTGTCTATTATTAATTTTGAGAAGGGCAAGGGAGGTGGGGGGGAGGAGGTGGGAGGAGGGAGAGAAGCAGCAGAAAAAAGTCTCCATAATACTGACCACTGACATACATTACATCACATGTTCTAATATAAAGTAAGGTATTCTCACCCCAGGAATTACAGTAGAAACTACACCAGGGACAATAGGAACCTAAAAAAAATTCAAATGCAAATGATTAGAGGATGCATTTCTGAAGCCAAAATGTAAATAACCATAAGACAGCATCCCTTACCTCATGATTTTTAGCAAACCATGTTAGTCAGTTCACTTTAACTCAACCACCATTGATAAAAATTATAACAGTGTAAACATGGAAAGTAGAAAAAGCTTTACTTGTAATCTGCATGCATTGTTCCTTAATAAATTGTTCCTTGTGTCAATTTGTTATTCTTGCAAGTCATTGATAGACTCTGTTGTTATTCTCAAGTAATTTGAACATAAAGGTAACTTAGACTGCTTTTGTTGCTGAACAAAATCTGTGTGACATAGTGTGACATTCTGATGTAAAATACTCATACCAGCAAGGTTTCTAATAGTCTGCATTCAGGCCTAGTGGCCCATCAGGTTGGAGCTTATTCCAGTTTCTGTCAGTAGCAAGAAGTGACAGAGAGCATTTCTACTCCCCCTGGATGGAATGCTAGTCCATTGCAGGGTTATCCCCCATAAGTAAATTTGCTGGTTCCCATTTATACACCTGGGTGAAGAGAGGCACTGTGAGTGGCTTACCCAACAACACAACACAGTGCCCCGGCTAGAAGCTCGAACCTGGACTGTCCGATACAGAGTCCAGTGCATTAACCATTAGGCCACTGTGCCTCCCACCAGCAAGGTTTATCCTCAATGGCTGTCTTTTTATTATCATTATAAATGTGGTTAAAATGCATATTTTAACAAAGTGAACAACAAAGAGTGTTAGTGTTCAGTGGTTAGCGGTCTACATCCTGGGCTCACAGGCTCACATGGTTCATTCAGTCACACAGCAGCGTTCATCGTGCAACTTTGTCAGCCATCTTGTGCTGGGCATTTCAGCTGTCTTCTTCCCTCCCTCCCTTCCCTATTTCCACTGCTTGGCAGTGTGATGGGTTCCTGGATGCCTGGCGCGGGGCTCATGGCTGGGTTGCGGGGATTTGCCAGCCATGGGAGCGGTAATCAGTCTAGGAGCTGGCTGCCAACAGTGGACAGTGGAAGCCCCTGGATACCCCAGGCACCCAACCTCCACTTAGCGATGCAGTTCTTAATCTCTAATAGGCATTTCTGTTTCTGAAACCTTTCTTGCATCATTGAATATAAATCTCCTTTTTCAGTTATACTTTGCATTTGACCTTTTTAACTACCCCAGTGTGTTTTGCTTTCAGCTTTATTGGGGTATTAATTGTAACAGTTTGCCATTTCTTGTTGATTTACAATTGACTCTAGTGTACTGTATTTCTAAAATCAGAGCTTTTCAGACTGTTTTCATACATGCAGTCAATGTGTAGTTCTCTAAACTTGACCTGCTGTTTTAAATGAGAATCCAAAGAAGGGCATTCAATTCACATGAGAGAGGGCAGTACACAAGTTTCAACAAGAAAAAACTCGTCACAATCGCACGTTGTGCCTCTCAAGGTTTTACATAATCTGGATACGTACATATTAAATTACGGCTTCAAATCCCTTGTAATAAAGTCCACAAAACTAAAGAAGTGAACAGCTAATCTTAAGGGGGAGAACCCCAACTACAAAACGGTTGCTATTGGTGACTTCTAATAATCATATCTTGGGTTCCCTTTCAATCCTAGGATTTGCTTTTTGCCATGCTTGTTCTATTGGAGGCTGCTTTCACTTTTGGCTTTTGGTTTTGAATGGAGTTGACATTGATAAATAAAGACAACGTAATTCGCGGAATGTGCTACCTTGCAGAAACAGGTCTTGGCCTAATCAGATAATTTCCTTTTTATTTCGTGAGATTCTATTGTCAAGTTGATTTCTGTTTGCCATCAGATAATTCCAGTATTTGCTTGTGCTTTGATATTTAGTTTCAGCGAAACTAATGCACCTATCAATGTAAATCCCGCAGGGGGAGTGCGGGCATAGGTGGGGGATTTAAACAGAGCTGAGCGTTTCTGTTCACTTTCCCGGCCACAGGGCAATTGCAGATGGTCAAAAGAGTACCGGTAACTAAAACTCAATAAAATGTTGCTGGAAAGGCCAACGGTAAAAAGTCCCCATTCTCTACTTACACAAATCCCATAATACACTTCTTTTACCCCCCAAAATTTTGCATGATCATTGTTTGCAATTTCTCCTGGGACATGAAGATGTCCCAAGGGAAATCTAAAACAATGCCCATGAAAATTTTTTGGGGGTAGAAGTGGTGTATTATGGTATTCTGCAAGTAGAGAATTACGGGATGATAACTGCTGTCAAATCCCCCACCTATGCCTGCACTCCCCCTGCGGGATTTACATTGATACAGGTGTAGGTGCAAATTAAAATAGGTCTTTGAAAGCGTTTATTGTATGTTAAATAGTGTATAGAAATATGTTTGTGAGTAGTGTATGTACCATATTGTTTTAAACAAACTTTGTAATTAATGTTAAAAAATAAATAAATATTAAAGCATGAGCCGAGGTTATAACATTCCTGAAAGACAAGATCGATCATAGGCGTCTTTTACGCAATGTCCGACACTATTCCAAATTAATGTTTTGCGAGCAAAAAGCCTGTAATACTGAAGTAACTGTTTTTAAGGAATAATTCAGTAAAATTTTAAGAGTGTGGCTTTACGTTCTGCGAACGTCTTGTTGTGAACATGACTTTCAAGCAAATAATATATTTCCTTTTCACATCATTGGAATTTAAAATTAAAATCATCAAAACATCTTATGTTCCAAGAGAAACAACTTTGTTCCTAAGTCAGGCAGAACCTAGATGCATGGATCTGGGATAAAAGGACAACAAAGAGTGGATTGTGTCGACGACAATAATTATACCTGGCCTACTAAAGGTGGAGAGGGTGGTATGACCAATGTACCTGGACTTATCAGATAATTCCAGTATTTGCTTGTGCTTTGATATTTAGTTTCAGCGAAACTAATGCACCTATCAGTGTAAATCCCGCAGGGGAGTGCGGGCATAGGTGGGGGATTTAAACAGCGCTGAGCGTTTCTGTTCACTTTCCCGGCCACAGGGAAACTCAATAAAATGTTGCTAGAAAGGCCAACGGTAAAAAGTCCCCATTCTCTACTTACACAAATCCCATAATACACCTCTTTTACCCCCCAAAATTTTGCATGATCATTGTTGTATGGGTGGAGTGTTAGTACGACCATAGTACCTGTAGAAGTATAGGTCATATGGGTAGTGTACATGGGTGGAGAGGGTGGTATATACCTGAGCTGGTATGGGTGGGGTGGGTAGCAACCCTCCTGATGATCCTGTGAAGCCTCCAGCTACGGCACTGGCAGGTGCTGCCAGTTGAACTGCTTTAGATTCATCTGGTATAGTACCTGTTGAAATACAAATATTTTTATTATCTGCTACAACAACAGGTAGCCCAACTTTAATGTGCGAGCCCAGTTACTTTTATGGCAAAAGTATATCAGGGAAATATATTTTTCACTGAAAAAGCTCCAGTTTTTCTAACACGTTCTACTACAGTACCACTCAAAAGTAAGTTGACACTCGAAACTCAAACCTCAAGACTCAATCTTCGATGGACGATCGCGTCTCGACTATCAAATTTGGAGAAACAAGGTGTTCTTGAATATGTACTCGATGCCATAGTTATGGACCAGAATCCACTCGACCAATTCTGCAACCGAGTTGAATACAGCTGGAGCTTAACGAAGACCAAATGGTAAGGCGAGATCTATGTAATAAGCATTGCGCCACTTCAGGCCCAATAGGTGGCGATCCTGAGGATGAATAGCAATATTCCGGTATGCAGACTCAATGTCAAATTTAGACATGAGGGCACCTGGCCCAAATTTGGAAACCATCCAAATAATGTCATCCATTTTGATGTACTGGAGATACCAGGAATCTGGATCAATTCCATCGTTGACACTGTGGCCTTGCGGCGAGGATAGGTCCACGATAAGGCACCATTTGCCTGGCTGCCCTTTCCTAGGAATCACCCCAAAACTGCTAATGTGAAGGTTTTGCACTGGTGGGGCATCAAAAGCGCTGCAAGCATATCATACTCTACACAGCAAATATTGAATTTAGAAAATTAATGTTGGTTTGTGAATGTGCATATCGCACCATACACCGCATTGGGTCGCGTGTTGAAGCACATTGAATTTGAAAATATGGATGTTGATTTGTGAAAGCGCAATGTTGAATTGCAGAAGTTGAATGTTGGATTGTAAAATAGAGCACTAATTCTAAACAACAATGTTGCATAGAGCAGCTAGAATTTTGGCGGGGATATAACGCCATAGACGAGGATCACGGTTGAAACAAACGACATGTGTCCAAGTGTGCCGTACGGGTAGCAAGGGAAGAACCTTGAGCGGCGATGGCAGGAAGGCCGTTGAGCAGTCAATGACAATAGCTGAAATCGGAGTTTGGATGGCCTGAATCACTGAGGCTAAAAATTTTGGCGATATGGAAGTACTAGCAGGAGAACCAGACACTTGCACAAAATGGAATTAGTTGTGACCGAAACCGAAGACGCTGGAGCCGAAGACACTGCCTGCACCGAGCTCTCCAAGCTATTTCTGGTACATTGAGGAGGCATGACAGCCCACGAGAATGCAACGGACTGAAACAAACATGGAAGGAAAAAAGGCACCGGAGCACTCTTGAACTAGCAGCAAACAACTAAACCGGCGAAAAGGCAGTGTAAATTTGGCAAACCCCAAGGCAAAGCAACAAAGCTAGGCAAAGCAAAACCACAAGGGCAAAACTGCACAGCAATGGCAAAAACTATGCATGCCCACGAGGATCATCCGCTGACCAACAGCAGATCTCTCTCCCAGTTAACTCTGATTATTGAAAACCTCATTTAAATGACAATTTAACTTAGTTAGCGACACGTAGCAAGTTTGCCCAAGGATTGGTGTGGCGGCGTTTGTTGGCCAGCCTTGCGGGGCTCAGGGGCGTTAGCATTTGTGGTGTTACCACTGTCATGCTGCAGTCCCAGGTTGCATTTGCAGGGCCAGCAGTATTCTGATTCATTTTATGCATGTGCCATAGATGTACAAACCTTGTCAGCTGGCACGATCTTGCAGGATGGTGGTGTTATGTAATCCTATCATAGCGTGGGGTTCTCCTGGCATTGAAGACACGTTCTGGCCTCCGGCATCATCAGTTCTGTCGTTTTCCCTGCGCTTCCTGAGTTTGACACCCGTCGCAGAATGGAAAAATGTTGGCTCAGTTCACTTGTTTATGTCTCGGCTCTCCACAAATTGGATATCCTTTTTTACTGTTATCTCTTGCATTTTATTACCATATTTGCATGAGTTTAGTCCGTTTACGCCATTTGTTACATGGAGGTACATCATGCATTCTGTGCAACATAGGTCCCTCCATCCACAGGGCGGTTTGAATTCTATGGTTTGTCTCTGTGGTTAGCTTATTCGCTTGCATGGCCTTTTGCGTTCTTTGCTGTTCTCTGTTGTCGTTCCCGTTTAGCCTTTTCTGTTTAGTTCAGACATTGTCACGGGGCATTCCCGTTGTGTCCAGTTCATGGATTGCATTGTTGGGCGCTTTGCTATCGTCCTTCTCTCGGTGGGCTTAGTCCAGGCATTGGTTGCGGGCATTTTTTCAGTGTGCTTGTTGTTATCTGTGTAGTTCATGTGTTGCATTGCGTCACTGTTGTGCATTGGGCTATTGTCCATCTGTTTTTTGGGTTAGTTTATTTACTTATTTTGCGTGTGTGTTTTTCTGCTCTGTTAGTTCTGTGTGGGTATTGTTGCATTCTAGTGCATTCACCATTGTCTGCTTTTTGTTGCGTGGCTTATTACCATGTTTTTACTGTTGTCTGGTCAGCGGGCCCAGTAGGGTTACACTTAGTTCAAGCACAGCTGGGCATCTCAGCAGGCCCCATGTCGTCCATTCCGTTTGGGCATAGGGTGGCACTGTATAAGGGTTTCCTGTAGCCTGTCTTGTTCGGGCTTAGCATGGCATTTGTAGTGGGGTCACTGAAGCCTGTTTTGTTCAGGCATAGCATTTGTTATCTTGCCTCAAACTCTGGTACTTGTTTCCCGTGAATTACGGAACAGCAAGTTCGTTCTGACTTAGAGCGCCTTATCTGCCACTATGATGTCATGCGCAATTTGTTAATGCCGTATTTACCCGTGTATAAGTCGACCTTTCATGACCTAAAAATCAATCCAAAAAATCGCCCTCAACTTATACATGGGTCAAAAACTAAGACCCAAGCACCGGTATAATTAGAGAATTAACACCATCTCTCAATGTCCAGTCAGACTCAATTCAAGAAAAACTATTTGCGTGACATTGCATACGTAATTATGAAATATGCTAATCTTGAGCGAAATTTCTGACAGTTTATCTTTCTGCATTTGAACTTGAAAATGGTGTCACGATGTCACCAAAACGTTGTTCTTTCCTATCACTAATTTTTATGTGTTTATGCTTTACAAAACCTTTGCTAAGCCTTTTAAAAATGTTATTATTGTTATTATTACTATGATTAGCCAGTGAAATGAGCTGCTTGCTGGCTTATTTGACAACCTTGCCCAGGTATAATTGTAACTGGTTTTGCATGCTAGACAATTTTAAAGCACTTTTGACTATGGAGTACTCACCATCCTGAGCTGGCACAACTATAAGTGCTCTGTCTATAAAGACTGTGTTGGTGAGATGCTGAGCAACATGAACACTGGAAGGGTCTTTAAACTTTACAAAGCAAACTCGAGTAGCTGTGCCAAGATGAATCATTGGATCCCTGAAACAATGGAAACAATATCTGCATCATGAATGTTGTCAATAATTGATCCTGCTCATTTAGCTCAGGATATTTCCTATACATGTATGTAGTAATCAGGCTTTTAGTCAGGATTCGGAAAGTGGCAGTCCAAAATGCGCTATGGGGCCTGCTAAAATGAACAATTTATAAAGCATCTAATGATAAAAATGTGACCTCTCAGGCGAAAACGTACAATAGCGGCTTTCGTTTTTCGAACGGAATTCCATGCACAAGCTGTTCACTACCCGTGCAGATAATATTAATATACGTGCGAACGACTTGGGTACCTGTGCAGGAAATATTAACATACGTGCGAACGACTTGGGTTACCCGTGCAGGAAATATTAACATACGTGCGAACGACTTGGATTACCCATGCAGGAAATATTAACATACGTGCGAACGACTTGGGTTACCCATGCAGGAAATATTAACATACGTGCAAACGGCTCGTGTTTCCTGTGCAAAAAACAGTGAAGAGAAACTTAACAACAGAAATGGGGCTTTGCTGCATTTTAATTTGGCAAAAAAGAAAAAGAACATGGAAGCAGAAGATACATGTATTTCCCAAAGTGGAATGTACCTTTATGAGATACAGTACCACTCAGAACTACATGTATTTACCCATTAGCACACGGCAAAACCCGGTCTATACCGCACGGTTGTGCCACGATTTCACCATGGCACCACGGAAAGCTCAACCTCGTCTTAGACGAACGTGACCGAACGCCGCGGCAGAGCAGACGCGGTGAAGAAACAATGATTCTTAACTGTATTGTCAAGCCATTGTTTTCCTCAAGGTGTGAAAAGTAATTCATGAAAGTTCATGGTTAACGATCAAAGGACCAAACGTTTTTTTGTTTAAACTTTTAAAATCGATAGATCAAAACCAGTTCCCATTAAGTTTATACAGTAATAACTGTTGTATCGTTGGAATATCACTGATGTTATACGCAATTTGTTTGTGACTTTTTAAATCAGTAACACCAGTTATGTTATCTGACGATGAATCTGCAAAGTCGCCCTTGTGAATAATCAACGTGACGGCATTATACAAATCTTGTATCCTTTTATTACACGTTTTACTTCAAAATGCTCAAACCATTAGTTTTCCATTTAGTGACCCACATTGTAAATTAAAAACATTGACCAAGTTGTTTGTTTACACAGCACATCTGGACTCTTCGCAGCAAATCTCAAATAATTTCAGTCATGGAAAAACGTATAATTTAATGTTTGGTCATTCACTCGATGAATACTTGATAAAATCAAATACAAGTTCCACTGAAGGTTGAGAAATGAATGACATTTATTTCCAGGGAGCGCTTTATCATTCGAGTATGGTGGCCGACTGTTGGGCCAAATTCTTAAATATCCAGAAAAAAAGCAAAGAAAAAAAACACTTTTTCGTTGAATAAATTTTTTTCTGAAAAATAAAAAAAATATGTAAAAAAAATAAAAGGGATATACTACAAATGTTTTAAAATAAATTTAATTTTGGTTTAAAAAAAAGAAAAAAAAATGAAGAAAAATGTTTTGGAAACGAAAAAACAAAAATAAACTAGAGTATATTTACAAAAAACAGTAAATAAAAAAAAAACACAAAGAATAACATCAGAGTTTTGATTTCAATACCAAATACATGTGAATTTTAAAAATGCTGTGAGAACGACCGGCCATAAGACGGCCGGTCGTTCTCATACAAAATTGTAATTGAAAACAAAATGTTTGATGACGGCCAAGCGTTCTTATAGCCTGCTATATCCGTGATCGGCGGTCTTCTAAGCGGAAGCAGTAACTGGGAGGACTACACGTATGAACAGCTTTAAGTCAGAATAACTGCGCTATGTTGCATTAACAGATCCTTCAAGTGGTTTATGGTCACTTTTCTCAAAAATGTTACACAGAACAGAATTTCCATTTCCCCGCAAAGCTGTTTGCAGCGTCAACGATGATCCTCTACGAGCAAGAAAATACCACGCTATTCTCAAGTGTTCGCGGTAAATGACTCACTGTTTCTTCAGCACTTTGATAGCAAATTTGCCGAACTGATCACGGAGCTGTCTTTGTGCTAAAAGTTTATCTCCGATAAATGGCTCCTAAATCTCTTTGCAGATATACATGACAGCCACAAATAAAAGATAAAACTCGATTGTCTAATTCCTAGTTACTAACTAATGCCTGGTTACTAAGCTACGAACATTCTAACGTTCTTGTTGTCATGCATGCCAAACAAAAAAATTAATACTATTATCAAATGGTTCACTTGTAATGGGAAATAAACATCCAAGCCTTGAATAAAAGAAATACTGCATAGAAAGTATTTTGAGAGTAAAGCAAAATCATTTTTCTTCTAAGAAAAAACAGACCCGAAGTGTCTTCTACACTCACTTGCTCCAAAAAACACAATGCCACGCAACCATTTCGACAATGAAAAACATCTTGCTGGTCAGAGTACTGCCATTGAGTGGGTGATGCTTTTCCTTAACAATTTATAGTCAAGACAATTCGCACTACGTGCCGACTGCTTTTTGTAAAACGTTTAGACTTCCATTGCTTTGTCATAAAATTTTAGCTCTCAGTGATGCGGCGATCTCAAACCCTGCTGTTTTTGTTTTTAAAACCAAGGTGTCCAATGAATGGCTCACGCACAAAACGTCAGCTCTTGAATCTCTTTACGGTGGCCAATTCACATTATCAACCTAGTTGATAAAACCAAATTATATTGTTATACTTCCCACCGATGCAGCACCACAGTTTCTTTAGAAACTTACCCCCTCCATTCACGGGAATTGTTGTTTTAACAGCGCACAAAACTGCTGTAAGACTGTGAAGCAAAGCTTTATTCTGAAGAAATCTTAACTGTCGAACTACATTTCATATCTGAGGATACACATTTGTAGTCGAGTATTGGTAACTGATGACTACACATGCTTACATCATGCCAGGTTACTAAGCAGAGAGTTGAAAGCGAGAAAGACGTTTTTCCTCAGCAGATTTACGGCTTTGATTTGCAGGAAATGTCAGTTCTGTATTCCAAAATTTAGCCATGGAGTATCTTCAACACTCAGGTCTACATAAAGCAGATAAATTTTAAAGCATTCCAACTTGAACTGCTAATTTAGATGCAAACCGCTAAGCAAAGTACTTCACATTTTGTATCATTGTTTATAAGATGTTTATGTAAGATTATAAAGAAAATTGTTATGCTAATAGACCAATTTCGATATTTTAATATTCAGCCTAAAACAATAGACATCACTGCGAGGCTCCGGGGAATAAATCCCACAAACTCTATAATTTATACCCCGGAGCCTCGTGCTGAGGTCTATTGTTTTAGGCTGAATTTTAAAATATCGAAATTGGTCTATTGTGCCGAATTTATTTTACTAGTCCTTGGGTCTTAGTTCTTGACCCATGTATAAGTTGAGGGCGATTTTTTTGGACTGATTTTTAGGTCGTGAAAGGTCGTCTTATTCATGGGTAAATATGGTATTTATTTTTAAGTGGGGAGCGGGGTGCACATATCACTGGCTGCCATATAGGAGGGGAGAATATAGCGAGTTTCGCCCATAACGAGTTTCGCCCACATCATTTCGCCCAGAAGTAGAAGTAACTAAAAGGAAAGTAGCGCCTTGCAAAAAATCTCACTCTTTCACATATTTAGTTTTTTGGTTAGTGCTTGCAACTTCAAGAGGCATTTTTTCTCACTTGAAGATGCTGTCAACTCAGAAAATCAGAGATGTGTGTTTCAATGGATAGATATTGATAATCGAGGCGAAGTATGTACGTAAGTTTTCTTACGAATCTCGACGTGACTTGTCAGAAATAATTCTAGTCGGATCAGAGATTCGTATCTGTACTTACCTCGTTCAATTATGGTCTGGGTCTGGGAGGAGATTAGGTCAGTTTAGGTCTGGGCGAAACGAGTTTTGGTCTGGGCGAAACGCGTATATGTCTGGGCAAAACGCTTCAAGGGCGAAACTCGTTATGGGCGAAACCCGCGGCTACCGGAGGGGATACACATATCACAATTGATATGGTATGTATACGAAGATTATCACTGGATGACACCGATACTACGGCTGTCCTGTTTTGGGAGACCTGGGTAGAGTACAGCAAGTTACCGTAGTCGCCTTAACCAAAATTTAAATTTAGGCAATGATTATGTGCTGTACGAAATAGTATGACTGGGGAGTTTCTCATAATAAAATCGTATTATTTGCCAACGTCATGAGTTACTTTTCCGTGTTAAACGAAAGCTGACGTTTCGAGCGTTAGCCCTTCGACGGAGCGAATTTGTGCTTTGCTATGCTCAGGGAATTATTGCCTTCCGGTTGCCGTAGTACTGCCAGGCGAAGCGATTTTCTTTAAGTCCCTATTAAATGCACCAGTACTACAATATTAACTACAAATATAGCATTAAGAGTTAC
>OX393571.1:19137063-19142063 GCA_947652115.1 Blastomussa wellsi
TGTGCCATTAGTGGCCGTCAAAATTAGATTTAAACTGACACACTTGTGGTATCATATAGGCAACGTTACAATTTGTTAAAAAAAGTCTGATGTCGTTCTTTGATTTTGTACTAAGTAATTGTGCCCAAAAATTAATCAGTGGGTTAGAGCGAATTTCAATCGACTGTTGTAAAACCAAAACCAAAGTAATTGTGTTGGCCAATCACCAAGAGCAGGGATAATCGCTACACAACCGACATAGAGTGCATTAAAACAAATGCCGGTCGTTTCGCCAATGTGCTAATTCGCCAATGACCAGTTCGCCAACGTATGAGGTCCATTCGCCAACATCTAAGTTCAGTTCGCCAACTTAATTACTTCTGGCAACCTGCAAAGATAACTCTCCTTGCTTCACAATATCTTCAAAACTATTTGTGCAAATTCTTTAATCTTTGGGTGAAGTACATTCATAGCCTTCACAGACATTATTAAGTGCAGAAGTGTTTACATTACCTTCAGTTTGTTGTGATTTATGCAATTATTATTATTGTCATTATCATTAACAACCTGTCGCCTGCAACCTGCGACCTTCAACTTGCAACCTGTAAATTATACCCTCCGTGTAACATTGTCTTTATGACATGTCTCTGATTAGTAGGTCAATTGTTACTTCTTAAGCTGTTCGGAAACTATTCCCTTAGTGGACTCCCATGTGAAAGAAACAGGATGCACATTAAAAAATATGAAATATGAATGAAACCCTTAAACTCATCTAGAGGGCAGGGAGGGGGGGGCTTCAGCTGATTGTATGCCTGATTCATGTTCACCATCAAAACAGTTTTTATTTCTTCACATGCAACACTAGATGATAGCTTTATGTCTAATAATGTACACCCACAACTGGACATTATCACCCCTTCCCTTTGGTAAATTAAACCTTGCATAGCTTTTATTTATTAAACAGCATTCTTACAGTGTCAAGGTGACTTACATTGATCGTGATGGAAATCGGCTAAAAGTGGAAGGAAAAGTAGGAGATAACTTGTTATACCTGGCACATCGTCATGGCATTGAAATGGAAGGTGAGTACAATGTTTGGCTGCATGTTATATATCTAAAAACATTTTGATAAGAAAATAACAAGGAATAACATAGAAGGTTAGGAATAACATAACAAAAGAAATTGTTTTGCCATTAAACTCACATTACTTATGCTGGTCCTGGCAAAAATCAAAGTGCTGAAAAGTCATAACTTGCCTCCTATTTGGTCAATTTTGGATTGCATGAGTAAGCAAAAAACATGTATTCGAGATTTCCAGCAGATTACATTTAGAGACATGAAAGCCATATGAAAAAGATACCACCACTAAAGGCCTGCCTATTTCTGCCATGTCCTCACCACGTGTCAGCACATGTGATCACAGTTAGATACACTCACTTTGCTTGGTTGTGATGCCAATAATCGATAAAAAGATGAAAGTTCAACAAGAATGTAGTCTTAAGTGCGACATTTTACACTTCAGACTAATGATAATGGTGAATCATAGCATTCCGTCCCCGATGAGGTTTTCTCTTCGCTTTGCCGCTTGTCTCTGCCAAAGCAAAGTATACCCTGTTCCTGTGAGAAAATCTCTGGACCCAGGGTACCCCCTGCATTCCTTCTTGCTCTATGAGGGTAGAAAGATAAGAGACCCTGTCAACAAGGTAAATCAATTGTATCATTAACATTTTTATAAGTTAAGTCTCCAGTCGGGCCTAGTGGCCCATCAGGCCGGAGCTTATCCAGGTTTCTGTAGCATGAAGCGACAGAGAGTATTTCTACTCCCCCCTGGATGGGATGCTAGTCCATCGCAGGTGTATAGGTGTGTGTAGGTGTATTTATTAAAATAACTACCAAGCCCAGCATTTGGAATGGTTTGTTCACAGCAAAGTTTTGATTTGAGGTGAAGGTGGTGGTATCGTGACGGCATCGTTTGTAAACATTCTAGTAAATTTTTCTTGAAACTTAGTTAACTGTAAATAAAATTACGAAAAACAACTGAAGGCTTTTTCCAATAATCCAAATAAACCCAGGTCTACAGGACAGAGATTTAATATGTTCTGGTGGCACCTAATGCCCAGGGGAGTACTTGAAGTGTACCTGACGGGGGGGTGTGGGGTGGTGTGACAGAGCTTCATATTCCAAACCCAAAAAATACACTTTCTGAAATTTTAGAACCCAAACAATACTTGGCATCAAAATTTCCAATGCAAAAAAATACAAAATAAGTTCAAATGAGTATTTTTCTGATCCACTGATCGCAATGAAAACCCAAAATGAAAAGTTCGCTTGGAGATCAGACCCAATAAAATATCTGACAGATTTCTTGACCCAAAAAATACCGAGATGAAGAAAATAATAACTCTGTTGTTTTTGTTCTATACAAAAAGGGGCCTGTGAAGCATCCTTAGCTTGTTCTACATGTCATGTTTATGTAATGGATGACTATTTTGACAAGCTGCCAGAATCAGAAGAGAAGTAAGTTGTTGTTTTATGAACACACTCATTGTTGATATGCATAGAGTGTATTCCATACAGTTAATAATGCATATTCTTAAGCACTGATTACCAGAGATGTGAGTGCTTTGGCAAGGGTGGAAATGCCAGTTGAGGAGGGCACACATAACAGTCTAGACATGACTCTATTTCGACGTCTTATGTGTCCGGTTCTTTGATGCATGCACTGTCCTCAACTGACATTCCCGTCTCCTTGCTAAATCACTGCAGTATATAATTATTTTTTAAAAAATATTAGTCCTTGCATTTCGGCTACTGTTGGTGTTATAGGAATTTTCAAGATTCACCCACAAAATTTACATCATAAAATGCAACTTTTTTTCTTGCAGCTGTCTAAGACACTTTGGCTTGAAAACAAGACTATAACAGTGATAGCACACATGAGATAAATTTGAATAACATTATGTAGTCAAAAAAAATGTCAAATGAATGATTATAGTGGTCATGCACTTAGCTACACAAGCTAATTCTCAGACATGCCACTCAAACTGAGGGGAACAAATATTTCAAATGAACATAACAAGCTTAAAAATCCCAACTGGCGGGAGGCGGACCAGTTGGCTATATACAAGCATGACCGAGGAGTTGAACTAGGGTCCACCAAGAAACAACTCCAGCTAAGTGGTCAGAGCGGGACTTGAACCCGCGACCTCCGGATTTCAAGTCCGGCGCCCTAACCACTCGGCCACGCTGCCCCTCAGTGTACTGTATCCCTGTTATAATGTTGTAGAAAACAGCGTTATTAACTGTTCATCTTTGTTGAAGTAAATGGCTTACTAAAACAAATCAAAGTCTCTTATAGCCACCTCATGGTATGGTGGAATGCAGAGATAAACTGGTTAAAACCGGTTTTGAAGGGAAGACATGTATTATTTGGTTCCTTAATTTGTAAAAAGAGACGCAACCCCCACTCTTGTCTGCCGTAAGTAACGCTTTGTTCTACATGTTATGAAAAAGGTTTACTAGCGTTGTGAAGTCGATAGTGAAAATAGTTTTATTGAAGATCAGATAAAAATTCGAATTCAATACATTTCACAAATACCTCCATGTTCATTTTGATGAAACATGGTAAGAAGATCGGTCTTACATCAAACGAAACAAACTACACTTTATGATTGTGTATAAATGTAAATCGACACTTCTCTCTAATGATAATCTCCCACATATTCTCACAGGAAATAAAATAATGACTATGCGGAGAAAAGGATTACTAGGGGATAGAAAGGCAACCGTGTTTAATCTAGCTTTAATGCATAAATTAATTTTCTAACAAAATGGAGTGAGTGAGTGACTAAGTGAGTGATCACGAGTGAATATATGCTCTATATCTACCTTCAATGTATGCCTATGCATACCATGAGGTAAAAGCGGGGCTCGTCATAGCCTACTGGAAAGGTGATGTGCTAAAAGTTTTTGAAGTTTTGCAACTAGAAACTGTTCCTCTTCATGAAAATCCCCTAAGCAAAACAAAAGATGTGAATAAATAATGATATTTATAGAGGAAGCCTCATCAGAGCCTCAGCTGGTTTTCATGCGTGTCCTGTAAGGTAAAGGTAAGTCTGCAGTCGGGCCTAGTGACCCATCAGGGCGGAGCTTATCCTGGTTTCTGTAGCATGAAGCGACAGAGAGTATTTCTACTACCCCCTGGATGGGATGCTAGTCCATCGCAGGGTTACCCCCCAGCAGTAAATTCGCCGGTACCCATTTATACACCTGGGTGAAGAGAGGCACTGTGAGAGTAAAGTGTCTTGCCCAAGAACACAACGCAGTGGCCCGGCCAGGACTCGAACCCGGACCGTCCGATCCAGAGTCCAGCGCACTAACCATTAGGCCACTGCGCCTCCACGTGTCCACGTATCCATGTGAAACTGGAATTTAGAAATGATGGTTTTTGAGGAGGGAGGAAAACATTAGAAATTGTCCAGAGAAAAATCCTCAGAGTTAGGAGATAACCAACAACAAAGTCAACCCACATATGGCACCTGACTGGAATCTAAACCGGGTCACATTGGTGGGTGGTGAGTGCTGTCACCACTGTGCCTCCCTCACTCCCTGAAAACTTCAGTATTGAGATAGAGAGAGGTATTTAGGAAATATGCTTACACTGGCACCACAAAGGAGTACACAAACAAAACTGTGACCTCCTTTGGGAAAACGGAAACTAACACTTTTCCGTTTAAACGACGAAACCGTTTACTGGCCGTTTAAATCCGTTTAAACTGTTCATGCCAGCATTTAAATGCTTTGCTTATCCGTTTAAAAAAAAATTACATCCATTTAACGTTTTCTTTTTGTTGGTGGAGTGCTAAGTCTCACTTTCCATTACACTATTCCTGAATTCCCTGTACATTTGCACTGTCTTGGTATCAGTGCTCCATTCTGTATCTTGCTACTAATAATTCTGATGTCAAGGATGTTAAGGTGGCTCCGTAGTTATTCCGAGCGAAATTGTCATTGCCAAACT
>OX393571.1:19147063-19149563 GCA_947652115.1 Blastomussa wellsi
TTAGGTCGAGAAAATTTGGATATTATTCAGCAGCTTTGCCACCTTCCCATGTGTTCTCCTTTTTCGGTGTCTACGGGCACTGAAGCAGATTGCTTTCTGCACCCTCATTGGTGCTAGTGATTTGAATTGACGAATGAGACTGCAGAAAACAATGTCGTGTGCCCATGGAAAAAGGAGAACGCATGGGAAGGTGGCCTAACCCCTAAATATCCGAATTTTCTCAACCTAAAGATACAGTGATTTCTCAGGTCGCCTTACTTTTCACTTCGTTGTTATAGGAGCCTACACCGAAGAATGACCGACTCCAAAATGGCCCCAAATTAACTCCAGACTACACGGGAGAGACACACAATAGGTAGGTGAAGTTCATTTCTGCATTCATTGTAAGTTGTATTTTGCATTTTGACAACTGAAGTGAAGTCCCCATAGAAAGTCTGTAAATTAAATCGTCATGACGGCTACACGAAGTAAGCTTGGGCAGCCTTTGGTCATGAAGGTAATCTGTCGTCCCCCCTACAAGTCAATTTGTATACACTGAATACTGGTTGATAACATTGTAATAAACTTAAAGCTTACCAACAGGATTAGTTCAGTGATATGATGATATACCGGTAGGATGAGTTCTCACTTTGTAACCCTAATGCTTTCTCGCAGAAGACGACAATATAGGATGTTAGAGAATACTCACTAACCCAAAGATCGTTCTGTTGCATTCGCTAATTAATGCAATGAAAAGTTTGTCTGAATTGCCGGACCATATAAGTCAAGTCGTAAACTTAGGGGGATTGGGAAAATCGGCTTTCAACTATATAATTGTTGTTTCAAAACTACAAATGCGTTGTTCAACATGCATGGCTAACAAAGTTGGGTCTGACGTATTAAGGTTTTGCAACACAGTTTGTCTGGGTTGTCAGTGGTATTGCCAAACATGGCTTTGCTTCCAAAAGTGAAAGAAACATTACCCAGTTTGTAGCAAATACATGCATTTCCTACAAGTCTCTACAGCTCATAAAATGTGGTTTAGAGTTTTGTGTATTCCCCAAAAGGGGAGATGCATGGCCTCTGCATGCGCAGTTTGTTGCAAAATTCCTTATTGCTTTGTTATGCAAAATATATGTTATTTTCTAAACATGCAGCATTAGAAATTGATGATTATTGTCATACGTTTAGATAATATTACAACTGAAACACCTGAACCATAAAACTACATTAGTCAGAGCATAATATTTGTAAACAAATAAAAATCCACATGTCATAATGATGGAAATGTCTGTTATAGAGATATGATAGCCATTAACATACAAGAACTTTCAATGAAAATGTAACGAGTGGATTGCTCTTAAAACAGGAAAGAAGTATATGTTTTAGGTCTCATTTGCTTCCTTCTGTTGCTATGTAAGAATTTCCTTTTAGTTGCTATTTTGATAATCCACAAATTCCCTGGGGTATATAGTAGGGCATTTTAACAGGAAATCCCTGTTTAGTTCAAATGCCCCATCTATGTTCACTCTTCCCTTCCGTAACCCTCCTTAACATTGATAGGTGTATTGAAATGTTGTAATGCAATGGTATCAAATTGTTTCAATTTTGAAGTTACATGATTACTCCTTTTTTGGATAAATATTATTTCCATAACCACAAATGAATACCGGGGTAATCCACAAAGGGATACCGGGGTAAATCCAGAAATGGTTCCTTAGGTAAATTGAATGCAACATCATTTTGTTATATGTTTGTTGGCACATTTCCTTGTCTATCTCTAGAATAAGTGAGAGAATGAAAAGCACCCAGGTTAAGGGGTACTCTCATTATACATGACCTGGGGTTCTGACGGGGCTTCATATTGCAAACCCCCTAAAAATGTAGGAGCCTGAAATGTTAGACACAAAGTATCTTACATAAAAATTTCCTACCCAAACAAAGAAAGGAATTACTTGAATATGTCAATACTGATTTATTCAAAGAATGAGACTGGTGTAATGCATTATTTAGCACTTTTCTGGACATATGAATTAATGAATATCTTTCTTTACCACCTATCGGCCAAAAAATTTCGCTTGGAGATGTTAGTCCAAAAAATACGTTTGGAATGTTTTTAACCTGAAAAATACCGGTCGTTAAAATTTTCAACGTAACATTCAGTCCTACCTTTTCCCTCGTTATGTATACTGCACGTACCCCCCGCTGCGGAGAATCATTGTGACGTAGAGTCCTTTATCTTACGCTTTTTATCCAAGCATGGCGGGCTGTGAACCCTTCGTATTATGGCGTATCTTGTGTTAATATTTTAGCCGCCTGGTGGTTGAAGGACATCATTAAGTCTGGATGCCCGCAAGTCACTAGCACTCCTCGAAGAACTGAGGGGGTGTTCTTACCTTCGTCTTTCTCAACAGCGCTATTTAGGCGCTCGTAGTGAACGTTGGTTGACGAAGGAAGATCGAGCCAGGCGGAAAGTCCATTGCAGGAGTAGTGTCGTAAACTATGTCAGCGTAAGTTTTGC
>OX393571.1:19154563-19159563 GCA_947652115.1 Blastomussa wellsi
AAAGGCTCCCCACACTTACGTCTCAACCTAAAGGCTCCCCACACTTACGTCTCATACTAACGTTAAAGGCTCCCCACACTTACGTCTCACACTAACGTTAAAGGCTCCCCACACTTACGTCTCAACCTAACGCTAAAGGCTCCCCACACTTACGTCTCAACCTAACGCTAAAGGCTCCCCACACTTACGTCTCACGCTAAAGGCTCCCCACACTTACGTCTCAACCTAACGTTAAAGGCTCCCCACACTTACGTCTCACGCTAAAGGCTCCCCACACTTACGTGTCAGCCTAACGCTAAAGGCTCCCCACACTTACGTCTCACGCTAAAGGCTCCCCACACTTACGTCTCAGCCTAACGCTAAAGGCTCCCCATACTTACGTCTTAAAGGCTCCCCACACTTACGTCTTAAAGGCTCCCCACACTTACGTCTTAAAGGCTCCCCACACTTATTTCTCAGGGTAAGTCCAAACGGTAAAGGGTTAGGGTTTTGGGTCAGCGTTGTGGTGTAGTGTTTTGAGTTCAGGGGTTGGAGTTTAGGATTTTGGACTAGGGTTAGGGTTAGGGTTAGCGCCAGATTTTACTATAACTGTGGGGAGCCTATTGATATTTGGGGGTTTGAATTCATGGTATACCATCTCATCGAGTTGGCAATCAAGAGGTCCAAGTCGATGAGATGGTATACCATGATTGTTTTTGAAAAAGGCTCAAATTTTTTTTGCCGCGCCCATGGCAATTTCTTTTTGTTTGGGCCACATAGCCACATAGGGTTTTAAGTGGGGCCACTTAGGATTTTAAGGGTTGGGGTTTAGAGTTGAGGTTAGGGTCTCATAACCTACTACGTTGCCAATTAATTAATTACATAGCTTTTTCTGTAGATTTATTGTGTTTTCGTATTTGTTTAATTTTTTCACTTGTTTCATTTTCTTAGAGTGAATTTTCTTTCTCTTTTTTTTCCCAAGATTATTCTGGTGGGCGTGGGCGTCGATTAGCGTTGCAACCTGCAGAACCAGCAGATTAAGACCTAATTCTGAAGTAATAAAAATGTTGTTGTTGTAGTTGTTAGGGTTAGTGTTAGGGTTACTTCAGATGGACACGAATGGAAGAGCTGTCAATGAAATGTAACAACAGACGTTTCTGCGCGTCAAACTCACAGGTGTTGTTTTTACATTGCTTTTTCTGTACATTTACTCTGTATTGGTATTTGTTTAATTTTGTACGTCTTTGCATTTTATAGAGTGCATTTTCTTTCTCTTTCTTTCCCAAGATTATCCTGGTCCGCCTCGATTAGGGTTTCTACCTGAGGAACCAGCAGATTAAGACCTAATTCTGAAGTAATAAAAATGTTGTTGTTTTTGTTGTTGTTGGTTAGGGTTACGGTTACGGTTACGGTTAGGGTTAGGGTTACGGTTAAAGTTACGGTTAGGGTTACGGTTAGGGTTTGGGTTACGGTTAGGGTTACGGTTACGGTTAGGGTTTGGGTTACGGTTAGGGTTACGGTTACGGTTACGGTTAGGGTTTGGGTAAGGGTTTGGGTTACGGTTAGGGTTACGGTTACGGTTACGGTTACGGTTAGGGTTTGGGTTACGGTTAGGGTTACGGTTACCGTTAGGGTTACTTCACTGCGACACGAATGAAAGAGCTTTAAATGAAATTTAACAATTTTTGACCAGACGATTCTGCGGTTCAAACTCTATAAGCGAGCCAAGTTTTGTGCGATTCCGCTAACTGGTGTTGATTTGGGGACATTTCGCAGCAATTCGTGTCCAAAAGCATGGGCGTGGTCGACTTCACTTGACCGCCAATTGAAGGGGTCTGCATGAAATTTATCGCGGTTTGGACCAGCCTCTTCTACGCTTCAAACTCTATCACCGAGCCAAGTTTCGTAAGATTCCGTTCAGAGGTCTTGTTTTTATGGCGTTTCGCATCATTTAGTGTCCAAAAAGATGGGCGTGGTCGACTTCAATTGTCTGCCAATTGAAGGGGTTTGCATGAAATTGATCGCCGTTTTGACCAACCTCTTCTACGCCTCAAACTCTATCACCGAGCCAAGTTTCGTGAAATTCCGTTAAGAGGTCTTGTTTTTATGGCGTTTCGCAGCTTTTCGTGTCCGAAAAGATGGGCGTGGTCGACTTCAATTGGCTGCCAATTGAAGGGGTTTGTATGAAATTTACCGCGGTTTTTACCAGCCTCTTCTACGCCTCAAGCTCCATCACCGAGCCAAGTTTCGTGAAAGTCCGTTCATAGGTCTTGTTTTTATGGCGTTTCGCAGCATTTCGCGTCCAAAAAGATGGGCGTGGTCGACTTCAATTGGCTGCCAATTGAAGGGGTTTGCATGAAATTTATCGCGGTTTTCACCAGCCTCTTCTACGCGTCAAGCTCTATAATCGAGCCAAGTTTGGTGAGATTCCGTTCAGAGTTCTTGTTTTTATGGCGTTTCGCGTCCAAAAAAGCTGGGCATCGTCAACTTCACTTTGGCGCCAATCAAAGAGATTTCAATGAAATTGATCGCTGTTTTGACAGGACGATTCTACGCCTCAAATTCTATCAGTGAGCCAAGTTTCGTGCGATTCGGATGAAACGGTGATGTAGTTATCCCCGAAATACGGATTTTTAGGGTTCACTTGGCTACCAATGACCGATTTCAATGAAATTGATCGATTTTTCACAGGACGATTCTACGCTTCAAACTCTATCACCGAGTCAAGTTTGGTAAGATTCCGTTGAAAAGTGTTGTTTTTATGGCGTTTCGAAGAATTTCGCGTTCAAGAGATGGGCGTGGTCAACTTCAAAAGGCTGCCAATTGAAGGGGTTTTAATGAAATTGATCGCTGTTTTCACAGGAGTATTCTACGCCTCAAACTCTATCAGTGAGCAAAGTTTCGTGCGAGTGAGATGAAACGGTGATGTAGTTATCCCCGAAATACGGATTTTTAGGTTTCACTTGGCTACCAATGACCGATTTCAATGAAATTGATGGATTTTTCACAGGACGATTCTACTCTTCAAACTCTATCATCGAGCCAAGTTTGGTAAGATTCCGTTAAAAAGTCTTGTTTTTATGGCGTTTCGAAGAATTCCGCGTCCAAAGAGATGGGCGTGGTCAACTTCAATAGGCTGCCAATTAAAGGGGTTTGAATGAAATTTATCGCGGTTTTCACCAGCCACTTCTACGCTTCAAACTCTATCACCGAGCCAAGTTTCGTGAAATTCCGTGAAGAGGTCTTGTTTTGATGGCGTTTCGAAGCTTTTCGTGTCCGAAAAGATGGGCGTGGTCGACTTCAATTGTCTGCCAATTGAAGGGGTTTGCATGAAATTTATCGCGGTTTTCACCAGCCTCTTCTACGCGTCAAGCTCTATAATCGAGCCAAGTTTGGTGAGATTCCGTTCAGAGTTCTTGTTTTTATGGCGTTTCGCGTCCAAAAAAGCTGGGCATCGTCAACTTCACTTTGGCGCCAATCAAAGAGATTTCAATGAAATTGATCGCTGTTTTGACAGGACGATTCTACGCCTCAAATTCTATCAGTGAGCCAAGTTTCGTGCGATTCGGATGAAACGGTGATGTAGTTATCCCCGAAATACGGATTTTTAGGGTTCACTTGGCTACCAATGACCCATTTCAATGAAATTGATCGATTTTTCACAGGACGATTCTACTCTTCAAACTCTATCACCGAGTCAAGTTTGGTAAGATTCCGTTGAAAAGTGTTGTTTTTATGGCGTTTCGAAGAATTTCGCGTTCAAGAGATGGGCGTGGTCAACTTCAAAAGGCTGCCAATTGAAGGGGTTTTAATGAAATTGATCGCTGTTTTCACAGGAGTATTCTACGCCTCAAACTCTATCAGTGAGCAAAGTTTCGTGCGAGTGAGATGAAACGGTGATGTAGTTATCCCCGAAATACGGATTTTTAGGTTTCACTTGGCTACCAATGACCGATTTCAATGAAATTGATGGATTTTTCACAGGACGATTCTACTCTTCAAACTCTATCATCGAGCCAAGTTTGGTAAGATTCCGTTAAAAAGTCTTGTTTTTATGGCGTTTCGAAGAATTCCGCGTCCAAAGAGATGGGCGTGGTCAACTTCAATAGGCTGCCAATTAAAGGGGTTTGAATGAAATTTATCGCGGTTTTCACCAGCCACTTCTACGCTTCAAACTCTATCACCGAGCCAAGTTTCGTGAAATTCCGTGAAGAGGTCTTGTTTTGATGGCGTTTCGAAGCTTTTCGTGTCCGAAAAGATGGGCGTGGTCGACTTCAATTGGCTGCCAATGAAAGGCGTTTGCATAAAATCGATCGCGGTTTTGACCAGCCACTTCTACGCCTTAAACTCTATCACCGAGACAAGTTTCGTGAAATTCCGTTAACAGGTCTAATTTTTATGGCGTTTCGCAGCTTTTCGTGTCCGAAAAGATGGGCGTGGTCGACTTCAATTGCCTGCCAATCCAAGGCGTTTGCATGAAATCGATCGCGGTTTTGACCAGCCACTTCTACGCCTCAAATTCTATCATCGAGCCAAGTTTCGTGAAATTCCGTTTAGAGGTCTTGTTTTTATGGCGTTTCGAAGGTTTTCGTGTCCGAAAAGATGGGCGTGGTCGACTTCAATTTGCTGCCAATCAAACGCGTTTGCATGAAATCGATCGCCGTTTTAACTAGCCTCTTCTACGCATCAAGCTCTATAATCGAGCCAAGTTTGGTGAGATTCCGTTCAGAGATCTTGTTTTTATGGCGTTTCGCGTCCAAAAAAGATGGGCATGGTCAACTTCACTTTGGCGCCAATCAAAGAGATTTCAATGAAATTGATCGCTGTTTTGACAGGACGATTCTACGCCTCAAACTCTATCAGTGAGCCAAGTTTCGTGCGATTCGGATGAAACGGTGATGTAGTTATCCCCGAAATACGGATTTTTCGGTTTGACTTGGCTACCAATGACCCATTTCAATTAAATTGATCGATTTTTCACAGGACGATTCTACTCTTCAAACTCTATCACCGAGTCAAGT